>JBBPBX010060259.1:0-15204 GCA_038048925.1 Garcialebias charrua
AAATAATTTGGCCCCTTAAATAAGCCTTTAAAGATTCCCAAACAGTGCCAAGTGGCATCCCAGGAGTCCGATTAACATCAATAAAAAACTTTATTTCGGATGCAAGCATCTTGACAAAGTCTTCATCAGAAAGAAGTATGGGGTTAAGCCGCCATGAGCGATAAACTAATTGTGTGACAGGGACGTTCAGTTTCATTTTGAGTGGGCTATGATCAGAAATAACAATAGCTCCATAATCACATTCCTTCACTAAAGGTAAAATCCGCTTATCAAGGAAAAAATAATCAATTCGTGAATAACTCTTATGGACAGGGGAAAAAAAAGAATAACGTCTCGAAGTCGGATTTCGAAAGCGCCACACGTCAACCATACCATAAGTATTAAGAAATGATTTAATTGACTGGGCAGACTTAGAAATAGAGATCTTTCCCACTGTACTACGATCAAGAGATGACATCACGCAGTTCACATCTCCCCCAATTATGAGATTATGTGTGGAAATATCAGGAATATTCGAAAAAAGTGTACTAAAAAATGTTTGATCATCCCAATTTGGAGCATATACTGAGACTAAAATAACTGGAAGTGCATACAGTTTCCCCACCACAATAACAAAGCGTCCAGCAGCATCCGTTTTAACACTGGATGCTGTAAATTGCACCTGTTTACTGACTAATATGGCAACCCCTCTTGATTTAGATTGGAAGTTAGACTGAAACACCTGACCAGACCATCTTCTGTTAAGATGTACACTGTCTGCTTTGCGCAAATGGGTCTCCTGCAAAAAAGCCACCCCAACATCAAGTTGTCTCAAGTGTGTTATAACTTTTCTATATTTCACTGGACCATTAAGAGATTTTACATTCCAACTCACAAAATTAACTGGGTGGCTGTTAACGAACCTGTTAGTAATAATAATAATAAATAATAAACTTTATTTGTATAGCACCTTCCTACAATGCCTTGCATTGACCAAGGTGCTTAACAGGATAAAAAGATGAATAAACTGGAACAATAAATCAATGAAAATAGAATAAGAAACAACAGCAATAAAAGAAGGCAATGGAAATAAAAAATGCTACATACTAAAATAACACTAAAATAACACAAGTAATAAAAGTTACACACTGAAAGCTTTTTTGAACAAGTGGAAATAAAAAGGCAATGGAAATAAAAAATGTTACATATTAAAATACCAAAAGTAATAAAAGTTACACACTGGAAGCTTATTTGAACAAGTGGAAATAAAAAGGCAATGGAAATAAAAAATGCTACATATTAAAATACCAAAAGTAATAAAAGTTACACACTGAAAGCTTTTTTGAACAAGTGGGTCTTCAGTCTGGTTTTGAACAGAGTCAGATCAGAGGTGGCACGCAGCTCAAGGGGGAGACTGTTCCAGGCTTTTGGGCCGGCAACAGAAAATGACCGGTCTCCCCATTGTTTGTACCTTGAGCGAGGCACCTCCAGCAGGTGTTGACTGGCAGATCGTAAATCTCTGCCGGGCTGATGGGCTTTCAAAAGTTCTGAGATGTAGAGAGGTGCAAGTCCATTCAGAGCTTTGAAAACAAACAGGAGCAGCTTGAACTGTATCCTGAACTGAACCGGGAGCCAGTGTAGAGAGGACAGGACAGGAGTGATGTGTTCATATTTTCGTGTGTTGGTCAAAAAGCGCGCGGCAGAGTTCTGTACAAGCTGTAAACGGGAGATGGAGGATTGATTAATACCAACATACAAAGCATTACAATAGTCAAGTCTGGAGGTCACAAAGGCATGGATGGCCTTCTCCAGATCACCACGGCTGAGAAATGACTTTACTTTGGAGAGCAGTCGGAGCTGAAAGAAGCTGGTCTTGACAACAGAACTGATCTGTTTATCAAACTTTAAGTTGGAGTCAAGCTGCACTCCAAGATTTCTGACCACCGGGTTGAAATGGGGGAGGGGAAAACCAACACTGGGACTGGGAAGGATGTTGCTGGTGTCACCAGGAGCACTAAATAAAATGCATTCAGTTTTATCTGTGTTTAGGTGGAGGAAGTTTTGAGAGAGCCAGTGCTTAATGTCATTTAAGCAGTTGACAAGAGTGTTTGAACTGGGTGAGGGGTTGGGAGTGACTGGCAGATAGATTTGTAAATCGTCTGCATACATGTGAAAAGACAGGTTATGACGTGCAATGATTGATCCTAATGGCAGCATGTAAAGAGAGAAGAGGACTGGCCCTAGAATAGATCCCTGTGGTACGCCAGAGGTCAGAGGGGTTGATGAAGAGGAGGACAGATCGCCTATCATGACAGAAAAAGTTCTCCCAGACAGGTAAGATTTGAACCACTCAAGCACAGCTCCCTGGAGGCCAACCTGCTGAGACAAGCGGTTGATTAGTACCTGATGGTCGACGGTGTCAAAAGCTGCTGAGAGGTCTAACATCACCAGCAGAGCAGGGTTTTTTGCATCCAGGGACAGAAGAATGTCATTCTGTACTTTGAGCAGTGCAGATTCAGTACTGTGACGAGCTCGAAAACCTGACTGAAATTTTTCAAACAGGTTGTTGAGTTCTAGAAAAGATTGAAGTTGAATAAAAACAATCTTTTCTAGGACCTTTGATAGAAATGACAGATGTGAAACTGGTCTGAAATTAGAGAGAGCTGTAGGATCTAGGCCTGGTTTTTTGAGAAGAGGCCTGACCACAGCATGTTTGAAAGCAGATGGCACAAAACCTGAAGATAGACAGCTGTTAATAAATGACAAAACACAAGGACCAATTACATCAAAGGACTGTTTGAACATTTTAGAGGGAATGATGTCCAGAGAACAGTTAGTTGGTTTCATCTGCTGAACCACCTTGGTGAGGTGAGGGAGTGAAACCAGGTCAAATTGGTCAAAAACAGCTGTGGTTATTGCAGACGCACAAGACTGGATGGTGTTGGATGAACTGACAATGTTCTGCCTGATAGAGTCTATTTTGTTGACAAAATAGCTCTGAAAGTCATCGCAGGTAGACTGTGTGGCAGTTTTCAGAACATTGACAGATGGGTTGATGACAGACTGGAGTGTGCTGAAAAGCGTCCTCGGCCGGTTGGAGCTGGTGGAGATTAAATTGGAGAGGTACTGTGATTTGGCCTGTTTCACAGCATTAAATATGACATTACCATGGGTCTGGATAGTCCCAGAGTTACCCCATTTTGAAGGTGATTTTGTAGAAGGACACTCTAGACTTCACACGGGCTTAATGGGGCCATACTATTCGAACATGTTTGTACAAAAGCTGCCTAGACCAGATGAACTCCTCAATGCACCAAAAGGTGATTTTGACAAAATTGACAAATGTGTAGCTGAACGAATTTTCCTTAGTCTTAATAACTCAGTGTAGGAGAGTAGTGGAGCATCCCCAAGATGCAGGCTGTGGGAGACTGAGGTTGCTATCATGTCTACGTGACGTTACAATTGTACCGTTCTGAAAAAGGCACAGACAGTTAAGATATTGCTCCAAGCCTGGCATGAATACCATAAGAGGGATAAAACACGAACCTGGTGGGGATTTCAGGAAGAAGAAACAAAAGAGTGGGTAGCCCCGTGCTTTTACCAGTCAAACAATTATTGGGTTAGATATCAGTTCTTAGCCACCGTTTATTCCAAAGAGCAAGATATATGGGCAAGTGCTCTGTATCGCCCAGACAGGTTTGTTAGCCCTAGACCATGGAAAATGATCTGTAATGAAAAACAGACAGTGTGTGTGATCAGTTTGGCTCGAAGACCCTGTTATGAGCTACCCGGATGGGAAAGCTATTGTGACACTTACTATGCAGGAGAATACTCAACCCACGCCTCTGAGGTAGTGTGGAAGAAATATGGTAAAATATGGAGAAGGTCAGTGCCTGATGATACATCGTGTACTAATACCATATTAGGACATAAGCTAAAAACTAGGAAGCACATTCAGGGAGTGATAATCCCCTTTGTATCAGACTCCATGATTGCTCTAGCCGAGGGCCATGCAGCAAGGCGCCGCATGTGCCTCGGAGACGAGATACAGGGATATGAATGGGTAGGTCCGAAACAAATCTATTCCAACCTATCTTGTCAGTATCCAGAAGAAAGCTGGAAAGAATGTGGTGATAAAGAGAATCTGCATAGCTGCGCCTGGTATGAGACTGTTATAATAATAATAATAATAATGAATTCAATTTATAACGCACTTTTCATTAATGAAAATCTCAAAGTGCTACAAGGTGCAACAGAAATTAAATGTCAATAAAACAAGTAATAAAACAAGTAAAATCAATAACAGTATCAACTAAGATCAAAAGTAGAATCATGAGGAGGCAGAGTATGCTCGGTTGAAAAGAAAGGTCTTCAAGCCGCTCTTAAAGTCAACCACAGACTGTGGGACCCTCAGACAGTCAGGAAGAGAGTTCCACAGGCGGGGGGCAGCCACACTGAAAGCCCGGTCTCCCATGGTCCTTAATTTGGTTCTTGGAATGTGAAGGAGATTACTGTTCTGTGACCGCAGCGACCGGGTGGATGAGTGTGGAATAAGAATATCCTTCAGATAATCTGGTGAAGCTCCATGTAAGCATTGATGTGTAATGAGAGCAGTTTTGTACTGAATTCTGTAGGCTGTTAGTTACACTGTAGGCCGCAAAGTTAAAGAGGCCATACATGGAGTTGGAGAAGTGATCAAGGAAGGAGGAAATATAGTTGAAGGGTGGATGCTTGAACTGTTCCTTCAGATCTGGCCTTATTTGGTAAGCGTAGTCGGCCTGATAGTTATTACCTTATTAGGACGTGTAATCCTACAAGAAGGTCTCAAAGCCATGTGTCGCAAAAGGGGGAGGAGCTCTGAGCCACTCCCACCAGAACCGGGCGCTGGCTTAGAATAAGAAGCCAGAGCCACAAGGAAACAGTCACTCTTCAGCCCTGAAGCAGCAGAGAGCGGTACCCAAGAGAACTCACATCAAGAGTAATTAAGAACTAACAGATAACCAGCTATCCAACAAAAAGCACTAGGGAACGGAATGCAGACACCACCTTGTACCTTGGCCACGGTAATTATATACTTTTATTGGATAAACGCTTTTACAACCTCAGACAAGATCGTTGTGACAACTAAAGATGGAGACATTATTCTCTGCCACTGTGAAGAACAGGTTTATGAGTTGAAGAGAATTGAAGAACTTAAAGGAACACCTTGTGGAGAAAAGTGTAAAACTCAGGTTGTAAAAGGCAAAGGTAAAGACAGATACCTTAGTGTTACATACAGGGAGTACGGATATTCCAACACTTCTGGAATAGTGTTGCCTGGCTACTGTGATTGGAAAACCAAGATAAAAGCCCAACAGAGAGAACAGCTAGAAGAGTGGGAGAGACAAATCACTCAATATTATTGTGGGATTTTGAGAAGAAAGACCCACATCACATATTATTGGTTTAGGAAAATATCAATCTGAATCATGACCACCGAAGAAAGCCAGGCAACTACTAGTCAGTCAGAAGTGAGTCCGTACACGTGGGAATCAGGTACTACTGTGGTGCCTACCACCAAACTTTGGCCTCCGTGCCCTGCTTATTTTAAAGGGAGCTCGGTGGAATATTTTCTGATAATGATGGCATGGATGTGCTACTGCCATACCGGGGAATGGGGCAAGGGAAAGCTTATGCGAATCCCTGTGGCCCTACAGGCCTATGCTAAGATGGTTGTAACCCATGTGATACTCAAGAGAGCTGAAATTATGCCGCATTTGTTTGTCGTCTACCTGCTGGGAAGAGTGAATCCTTTGTTTCGACAGGGAGTGGTAATCTCAGCCTGGTTGATGGTAGAGTTGCTCCCGGTAGGACTGGAAAGCACCTTGCATGGTAGTCTGCCGCCATCGGTTTATGAATGTGTGTAGCATTCAATATATGTGTAGCACTTTGAGATTTTCAGTAATGAAAAGTGCGTTATAAATTGAATTAATTATTATTATTATTATTAGATACTGTTGTGGTAGCCCTTGAATGTGCAGCTAGGATTACTCCCCTACTCATCCCCCACACCAACTGTGGAAACACAGCTGGTAGAATTGTGACAGTGGTGATGGAAGCCACTATCGCCATAACAGTTGTGGCACACCTGCTTTATCAGACTCTATCTCTGCGACCCCAGAACAGATACCGTTGGTCCCTAAGGTTGGCTGTTTTGATTGGATGGGGCCTAGTGTGGGGAGTCTGCTCTGTGCTTTACTGGATCAGTCTCTGCACCACGGTGCCTATCGTGGCCTGGATGATGACTTATGGGGCTATCTTCAAGCTCACCCGTAAACCGCTCCCTGCTGAACAAGAGGCAAGCGGAGATCGTGGAATCTCCGTAGATCGAGACATCTGAATTCCTGGTAGATACAAGATCCTGATCATTATAACCAACATTGCTTGAAATCCCCTGCTCGCGCTAATTTTAATTTTAATTTCTTTAATTTTATCATTTTTATTATTGTTTCTTTTGTTATTGTCATAATTATGGAATGTTTGAACTCTGTCTCATCTCTTTGAGAAAGGCTCAATGGTAGATGCCGAAGGCCTATAAGGTCCGTGCAAACGTAGTTGAGTGTTTCAAAAGGCGATGAGGTTTAAGAGTGACTTCTATGTAATTTCTATGTAATTTCTATGTGATTTCTATGCATAAAAAAAAATCCTATGCAATGCAAGGAGAGAGAAAAAAAAAAATATATACACATATATTTCTCCTAAAAAATATATCTCTCCTAAAAAATATATTCTCAAAAAAAAAAAAAATACAAAAGGAGAAGAGATGATTGTTTGAATATGATATGTTGAACATATTTGTTTTAAAAAGTAAAATGAAACATTATGGAACAAGTCCTGTCACATCCCTTATTGCTGTTACAGGAGCCCGAAGTGCTTTGCTGTTTCTGTCACCGTGGATTGACGGAAACCAAATACCTTTGGGCTGTTGGGTCGTTCTGGTGGTGCCACAGATGTCATTCCAATGTGGTGGCTAAGGCTGTAGTGAACGGAATCCTGGTTCTGGATGAACCAGACAGCCTACCCAAAGTGCCAGTAGATGTGTGCGTGGCCACTGAGAGCACCTGTAAAGTCATCTGGACCTCGGCGCTGAGGGCTGCACCCTATCTGGCGATAGGGGCAATTCCAGCAGGTACCACATACCACCCGGTGGTAGCCAAGACGTGGGAACATCTTGATAATGGAACCAGATTCGTGGCCATTCATCTGTACACGGGGTTGGCCTTGGTCCATGGCCCAGCCTTTGAGGTCACACAAGATCCATCAGAACCCGTGTCGATGGCGGTGTCTGCCTCTTTGGACACAGGCGTGGGAGCCAATCCCACTTTGGTCCCAACTCCTGGGGTAACAACAATCCAGGGCCAAGCTACAAGTTCTCAAGAGATCCATTTGGCTCCATACCTATTGGTGGCGACTCCACACCAGAGCCCAGTAGCAACTCCCCTTCGTCCTGAATCCCCTGAGGCTCAATCTGAAACCGAGCTTATGGATGTGGCTTCTCCTAACCAACCCATCCTTGTTCTTGAGTACCCAGAATGCCCAGAGTGTCCAGAAATGCACGTATTGGAGTCGCAGAACCGCTACTTGGAGCAGTTCGGAAGCAACTAAGTGGGTCCACCGAGCTCGACCGGCTCCATAGACTCTGAACCCCTTGAACCCACCAGTCCTGAAGGGTCAATCCCCCCTAACGTGCTGTTAATGGAGGGATTCAACTTAGGCCCACATTCCCCAGATAAGTCAGCCACAACCATTCAAGCGCTCCAAGAACAATCACAACAAGTGCCAGACGTTTCTGAATATATGCAATCAGATGAAAGATGGTCCGGGATCGAACCGGTCACTCCTGTGGGGTCTCCCATGATTGATGACATCTCAGACCCTATGTTCACTGTGACCATTCTCCCCTCACCTGTGCAGAGCCCATCTCCTGCTTCAGTGGAGGATCAAGATGGGGTCTGTGAGTCAGGACCCGATCAAGAACCCACACCCTTGTCGGAAGATCCACAAGGGGACTACGAGCTGACGGTGTTGGATTCCTGGGACGCAGCTGAAGATGAAAGTCGCAGCATGGAACCTGACGAGGCAGAAGATCCTGAAACCGATCCAGAGACTCAGAGTGATCTGGACTATGATGAGGACTATGACGTTCTGAGTGGAGATGCAGTTGATGAAAACAAGGACTGGCTTAAGGTTCAATGAAATGTTTGTAGGTTTTGATTCCAAAGAGGGGGTGTCGAGAAGAGTGAGTTTATTATTGATTCAAAACCAACAAAAATTAATCAGTACAGGAAAACTTTTGAAATGTAATACAAAAATATATTAATAACAGTTGTCGAGGTAGAAACATGTCTGGACTTGTCTGGACTTGTCCGGACTTGTCTATTATGCAACTTCAGTTATCTCAGTTGTTAAGAATGCGAACACAGACAAGGCCCTGTAAACGTAGCACTCAGGCTCACACACACACACAGACGCACACTCACACAAAACATGCAGAGAAGTGCAGAATGAGGACTGCAAAGAGGTAGAAAGAGAATGATGGTTTAAAAACCTTAGAAAAGCCTATAAAATCTGAATATTAGAAACTGTAGTCATAAAGTTAAGGTAAATAAGAGAAGTTAACTGTGTCCTAAGTTTAACAGTTAGAAGTTGTGAAAGTCATGAAGAAAGTCACTTCCCAAAAGCAAGCAGCCACATTCTCAAATTCACACATGAACATTCTTGAACTAAGCAGAGAGCAAGGAAGGAGAACAACTGCAGAAAGACTTGTTTTAACTTTAATATATTTGATCTTAACTTGTTTTAATCAGTATAATCAAATGTGATACATGGTTTTAATTAAATGCAATCAAATGTGATACATGAGTTTAACTAATATAATCATTAGAGATATGATTCTAACCAATATAATCATTTGATGTGATTTTATTTAATATGTGATTTTATTATAATCAAGATTTAATCATTTTTTAACAAGTGTAATGATCCATGTTATTATGTTTTAAAAGTGGTTTTATGACAAAAGTAGTCTCTTGTAACACATGTTGAGAAATATAACTTGTGATCACTTTACTGGAAAAAAAGTGATGTAACTAAATGGCCAGAATTGTGTCATCCTGCTTGTCCTCATGACTCAGCCGGCCTCGAGCAAAGAACAAATTCATTTCCTAATAAGGGAACATGTAGCTTCAAGCAGAAATAGAACAGAGCAACAAGTTTGCCTGGAGACTGACTAAGCATGCAGACATAGCCAATCAAAGACCTGCTATCCCTCCCCCTCCTAGGGAGGAGGTGTGGCCAAGATTTCTATTTAACCACCCTGTTTTGACAGGACGAGGCTGTCTGTCAATGAGCTGCCCAGCTGTTATGATGCGGTAGAGTTGGAGCAGAGCTGCTCCACTGAAGACCAAGGCGTGGCTCAGATCGACTCGGTGCTGACAGAGGAATCAAGCGTCCTGGGGAAAGACTTCTTTTCTTCTTTTCTCAAGCTCTGAGGAAGGACTGGAGAGTATTTACCCAGACAGCCAGGACAACGCAAAACTTGCTTCTTCAGATCAGACCAGCAGGGAGTCAGAGACGAGCTTCAGTCCCTAGGGACTGTAGGAACTGCTTCAGGTTTTCCCTATCGGTCCCCAGGGACTCATGAGGAAAAGGGATGCCTGCAAGACATCTCGCTGGACCCGGTTTTCAGCTAGATTTAAATCAAATTAGACTAAATGCGGACAGAGCTATAGCTGATAGGGAGTTTAATTATTTTAGTGACTTATTTGCTCGCGGTCGACTGAGGATACTGAGGGCTTTGGGGAGATACATCCACAGGGTAAGATTTTGAGTAAAACTCTAAATCCTGATCCATAAGGTCAGGAGAGACGTGTGATTGCAAAAGACTACTCTAACTCTGATTCTTAAAATCAGATGAGATGGAAATGTGAGAAGTGTATATAAAGCTGGATGAGGAATTTTCCTATGATTAAGAGCTCTAATTCTGGTCCATAAGATTTGATGGGTACTGGAAGTGTTAACTGTGTGACATCAATGAGACGACCCTCCGAGCCTCTCCAGCCTGGACTCCAGAAAAGAACCTTCCTCAAGGACTCCATGCAGATCGAGCAGCTTAACTACGAGTCAGAAGATTGTTTGGTGAATTAATACTTTTTCTTTACTCAATGTCACTACTTGTGCAATAACCTGTCACACAACCTGTGTAATGTTGATTATGTGTAGTGTATATATATATATATATAACTATGTGCATGTTAGCTTGTACTGTATTACTAGTTTGAAATACTTACAGTAGTTCATTCAAATTCATCCTGCTGCATCATTACTGTATATCCAACCATGTTTACTGTCTCTCTTCAGGACTTTGTGAATATTATAATTACTTTTTCACTTTGCATGCTTTTAGTATAGTTTGATTTTTAGCAAGTCAAATCTGCTCTTCTCATCCTGAGCACTTCATTGTACTGTACTGTTAACTCTGTGTTAACCTGTATATGACAAATAAACACAAGTTGAACTTGATGGGGAGTTCCTCTCATCTCATTCTTGGTGAACACCGACCATGGATGGCAGAGCAGCGCAGTCATGGGTCAGAAACACACCAGGAGGTCAGATGATGCAAACCTGAAAAAACAAAAAAGTGTTCATATTTACCTACATAACGTAAAAAACCAAACAGAGAACTCTTTATGAGAGTTATGCTTTAAAATAAATAATTACATCTCAGGAAATAAAAGTTTAATTGAAGTGAAACAGTTCTGGTTTCATATTAAAGGAAACAGCAGAGAATATTTCAGAGGTGTAACAGCCCTGAAGTTACTAGGAGTTTACAAACATATTTACAGATTAGAAAACTGTTAAAATCTGAATATTATTTTAAAAGTATGTAGTTACAAACTTTTATTAAATCACTCATCATGACTCCAACATTAAATCTACAAGCGCAGGATGTGGAGTCGAGTCATATTCATGTTTCTTACTGAGCTGCAGCTGTGTTCTCCTCCTCGCTGTCCTGCTGCTTCTCTCCCAAAGCCCCGGTCATGGAAGGGAGAATTATTCCACTGGAACAATGCAGGTACAGCTCATTTTTAACCACTGTTTGATGCTGGCTCTTGAATATTCTGAGGTTTAAAACGCCAGCTACAACCGAGTGTTAGCTTTAAGGCTAACTCGGTTAGCAACGAACTCTGGCATTAAAATATAAAAAACTAAGCGCTCTATTGTACCTGCTATTCACTGGACACAACGGCACACAACAAATCTCTCTTGTTGTACCAGTAGCTCGCAGATAATTTACCTTTTGTGTCTTTTACATGGTCTAGTTCTAGAAGCTACCGATAACAACAACTGCTGTCGACCAGAACCGGAAGTGTAGCGTAGAGCCCAGATTTTACCGGAAGTACGTCACCACTACCCGTGGCATATAGGCTATTAAGCCCTGGTCTTATTCCTTTTATCAACCAGCTTTGACTTCAGAAGCTTCTTGACTAAACAACTGGTGTGATGTTTATCATAAAACCCTGATCTGATGGGTCTCACCATGGGCTCCTGAGTCTGTGGGGCCGAGATGTGTTTCTGATACGCAGATATGATGCAGTCTCGCCTGTGAAGACAAAAAGATGGTTCTGTAGCCACGTCTCATCATGTCGTCTTTGGTCGTCAAATGTCATGAGACTTATTCACTCACTTGCTGGTGATGCCTCCTCCCGGTGGAAGCCCCGGGATCGCCTCCTCTGCCAGGAATTTAATGACATACAGAATGTCGGGGTCCTCATCTTTGGACCTTATCATCTGGATAATTTCTGTAGAGAGGGACAGTTGAAGTGATGGGGATAATAGTAGTTTAATCATTTAGTAGGTATGTTTAGTTAAATAACTGAATAATGACTTAAATTAATTAACTAATTAATCAGTCACCTCCCACTTTCATATCAAT
This sequence comes from Garcialebias charrua, assembly GCA_038048925.1. NCBI lineage: Eukaryota > Metazoa > Chordata > Actinopteri > Cyprinodontiformes > Rivulidae > Garcialebias > Garcialebias charrua. Next base: position 11,954 of record JBBPBX010060259.1, read on the forward strand.
GTGTTGCTCCAGCTCTGCCTCCTGCTGCAGTGCCTCCTGTGACACCTGGGGGGCGCCGGGGAAGCACACGATGATGACGCTGATGTTGTCCAGGCTGCCCTGCAGAGGGGCACACACACTTTGAATTTAACTGGAAATGACAAGAACACAGGCGAAAGGAAAAACTCCATCTGGCACAACTGGAAACTGAGATTCTAGCAAACAAAAAGGAAATATAGACAGCTTTAAGGTCTATGCGTGATTCAGGAGGTCAGATTTAGTTTTATAGCTAATTACCGGGTATGTGTCATCATTATCATAGATGAGCAAATTGTGACAAACTATCAGTATGATCACGTTACTGCAGTCTTAAGGTTTTGAATCGTACACATGTTTGTGGGTCAGGGTGTACCGGGACATGCATTCTCTCAGGTACAGCAAGTCTTTTCCGTTGAAACAAACAGCAGCTCATGGCGGTCAGGATTAGGCCTCTGAGGAGGTTTGTGTTGAGCCGTAATGCTGAGCTCTCATCACACTCGCAACCAGTATTAATCTCAGACGTGCGGATTTTCCTGCCCCAGTCTCATGTCCCAGGATACTGCAGTACAGCTATTTATAAGTCAAGGAAAAGGCTCAGTGGCATTTAGTTACTAAAACGGTTAATAGGACCGGCAGCAGAGACTAATTACATAACACAAACTCAATACAGTACCTTGTCACTGCAGGCTGTTAATAACATACAGTACCAGTTTTATTTTGGTTCAGATTTTGGGTTACTTCTTTTACAAGTGCAAACATTCAAATGTAAGATGGCCTTGTAAAAAAGTAGATTTTCTGTGTGTCGTCTTTGATTTTAGATGTTTCTACACGAAATGTCAATGTCCACATGCCAAGACTTAACGTATTATTAACACATGTTGGTCATGATGTCCGTTAGATCGAGGGAGCATTACAAAATATTTTAATTGTTCTATTTTTTATAACATACTTCAATGTTTTCCAGCATTTTGTTGTTGTTGTTGTTGTTTTTTCTGAAGTACATTTCGTAAAGGCCAAATTTGTATTTTCATTTGTTCACCTGACTAATTCCAAAACTCGAAGTATCTCTGGACTGCAGAAAGCAAGGAAAGCTTTGCAGAGAGTGGTGAAGGCTGCACTGACGTCTGTTGGAGTCAGTCTCCCCATCATCACAGACATCTATATCTCTAGATGCAGGAAGAGGGCCACCTGCATTATGAAGGACCCCACTCACCCAGCACACACACGTTTTGTCCCGCTCCTCTCAGGAAAGAGGTTACGGAGCATTAAGTGTAGAACCACTAGACTGAGGAACAACTTCTACCCTGAGGCTGTTAGACTCATGAATATCTAATCAGGATAATCACTGTGAAAAATCACATCATGTTGCTGCTGATCTGTTTCATGCTGCTGATCTGTTTCATGTTGCTGTGTTCATTCGTGCTCATCTGCTCACACAGACTTGTGTTTGTGCTGCTGTTCAACGTATTGTTTTTATGCTATTAGTGCTTAGTGTATATTTAGTTATGTTTTTCTTAGTTCATATCTTGGATCTTATTACTGTTTTTATTTTACATTTTATTGTTGGATGTAACTGGGACAGTGTACATAATTTTGTTTGCACCACATGACAATAAAGAAACTCTGACTCTGCTTTGAGTCTATGGGTTGTGGTTTTGAGTCATGCTTTGGCTTCTCACCTTATACAAGCATAGGTCAATGACCTGTGTACAGATGTCTCTCAGGTCGTCGCACACCTGCAGACGGTTGCGCACAAACGCGCACAGTTCTTCATTCCCAATGGCGTCCCACACACCATCACAGGCTAGAATTAGGAACTCGTCTTCAGGCGTCCTCACCATCTCGTACACCTCCGGCTCCGGGGACACAAGCTGCTCCGTCTGCGGCCTCCAGTCCACCTCCTTGAAGTCAAAGTCTCCCAGTGCCCTGGAAACAGCCAGTGAGCCGTTGATCCTCTGCAGGGTCACCGAGCCTCCGGCATTCTGGATCCTCTCCTTTTCCCTGGGGTTGAACGGCTTGTGGTCTTCTGTGTAGAAGACCACCTTGCTGTCATGGCAGAGCAGTGTGCGCGAGTCCCCACAGTTGATAAAGTAAATGTAACGTGGTGAAAGGATGACGGCTGCCGCGGTGGAGCCACTTCGGTCCCAGTTGTCCTGGCGAGCCATTTTGTGCATGTGTCTATCGATGTCCAGGAATCCGTCTTGTATCCCCTCCTTCACCTGCTCGGGGTCTTCATTTGCTTTCATCCCACCTGTTCAGAAGAAGATTTTGAATTTACAATGATTTACATAAAACATTTTTTTTTTTATATTTGACTTGATGCAACTCCAAAGTGCAACCTGCTTACATCTAGAAGAAATCACCTTATTGTTTGGTCATCATTGTACAGAAGTACATCATAAGAGACATTGTGGCTTGACTGGCCTCTTAGATTAAAGCAATACTTCAGATCTTTTCAAGTAGGGTTTTGTGGAAAGGTTACGTTCCTTCATTCAAATAATATCCTACTGTAGATAGATAGAAATAATGCATAGCCCAATTATTTACAAGGCCTTGAAAAAGTTTTAGTACCACTTGAACTTTTCCACAAAAGCTTTACATCCAAAACATTCAACTTATTTTACTTGGATTATGTGTGATAGAGCAACACAAAATAGAGCAGAACTAGTAAATAGAAAGACAAATATGTTTTTAACGGATTTTTCCTCTCGCTTTCAACAAAGACGGACACTTTCTTTCCCTCTCCTGCCTACTTTCCTGTTTTTGCTCTTTTGCGCTTTGTTTTTGTGAACCTTTTTCAGAGCCACTTTTTGCATATGGTCCAAATAGTAAACTATGGATTTGTTCAGCTGGTTTCTCAATGCAGTTGATTGTCGACAAATTCGGAAAAGTCAGCAGCTGTGTAAACTGTCTGGAATGTGTGTGTAGGGCTTGGCAACACTCAGACTGTGTGCGAACTATCTGTGGACCTGAATCAGAGCTGAGCCGGCAGGACTGATGAACTTTTTGTCAGAATTTATGAACGGTTAGAAGGAAGAGATCTTAGAGAAGTTGTAAGCCTGACTCGGCATAATAATCACAATCGAGCTGTTTGGAGTCATCATGAGATGAACTAGCGACTGTAAAAGGCAGACATGGAAATTAAAGAGATCGGCCTGACCCCAAACAATGTTTAAATCTGAATCTGGCCTTGGACGGTTGACTCTCAATGGATGTTATGGAAACAAGATGCG
>JBBPBX010060260.1:0-21503 GCA_038048925.1 Garcialebias charrua
TGAACCCGCGTCAGCCTCCAAGCACGCGTTGAACATTGCTGAACGTTTTCGCCGTTCAAACGTTCAAACGCCGTTCAACTCTGGTTGATCAGGGAGAGTCGGGGGGGAGGAGAGAGGGGGACGCGGAAACGAGGGGGCGCGCGCACTATGTGACGTATTGGGACACAGAAAAAACCCGCGGAGTCATGGACTATGGAAGAGAAATCTGTGTGTTCGCGACAACTCCTTCACGACCAGTCAAGTCTGCTCTCTACAGAGACTGGCAGAGTGCAGTGAGGAACTCGTTGTACTGGTAAGCTCCTCCCACACCCCCCGCCGCCGCAGCTTCTCGTTCTGGTCAGGACACAACTGGGTCCAGTGCGTCCACTTGCGTGCGTGACGAGCCTTTTTGCCGTTGAAAACGCGTTTGGTCAGGACGTACCATTATGGTGTGTTCACACAGAGCAGCGTTTTGACCTCCAAGCTTCCAGCTTCCATGTAAAGTCAATGGTGGACGCACCTAGGCACCTCCTGGCGTCTGGCGTCAGGTCGCGTGCGTGTTGCGCGTTCTGAGGAGCGTTTTTCCGTGTACGTGAACCGGCGTCGGCTTCCAAGTTCCGCTTCAGCTGAGCTGAAGTTTTCGCGGTTCAAACGTTCAAACGCCGCTCAAATCTACCTGATTGGTTGGTGTGTCAACCAATCAGGGAGAGTCGGGGTGGAGCTATGTGACGCGGAACGAGGGGACGGTTGTGCGCATGCGCAACTGTGTGACGCATTGTTTGTTGGACAGATAGAAAGCGCGAAGTTGTGTACAATGGAGGAGAAACTCATCGTTGCTGTGTGTACCCATCCAGTCCTTTACGACCAGTCAAATGTCCTCTACAGAGACAGAAATAAAAAGCTCGTTGCCTGGCGGAGTGTCAGTGATGAAGTCGGTTTACCGGGTAAGTTTTTAATGGTGAACGTTTCACGTTTAGCCAGTTTAAGCTCTGCTAGCCGTTTTGATTTGATGTTTGTTCATTCATTATAAAAGAACAATACAAGACAGTTTCATCAGATACAAGAATACAAGTCGGATAAAATAAATGGAGCACAAAGAAGATGAAATCCTATTATATCTGCCCCTTATTTCACAGTTTGTTCAAACAATCATAACCTTCAAACTACATCACAAATTGGATAAAAATAAGAATGATTTCAGCTATCACAAAGTATAGCCAACACATTTAACGTTTTTCAATGCCTTTGTTTAGTGGAAACATGCAAGAAGAGGTGGAAGAGTCTCCGGGACTAATAAATAAATTGTTTATTTGTTATTTGATTCACAGAAACTATTGACGCAGGTGTGTTGGAGCTGTCTCAAACCGTATCTCCAGTGACAACTCCTGCTCCAGTGAGAACTACTTCTCCTGTCACATCATCCACCACGTCTGTGATGCCAGCACCTTCGTCTGCCCCAGGTGTGACTCTCATCGTGCTTTTTGTGTAGATTTAGTGTCAAAAAACCACAGACACAAATACACACACAACTGGTCCAGTGGTGGCAAAATCTCCCCCACTTCAAAAAACACACACACACAGAACATATGTAAACTCATAAGAACAATTAATTGAAAGCTCATCTAACATTCAACACATGTACTGTGTTCTTTACAGGATCAGCGCGGAAGAGACCCCGTAGGGAGCAGGGACCCATGCAGCGCAATGACTTTGAGCGTAATGTGCTAGACTTTTTGAATAAAAGAAGTGACATGGCTGCAACATTGCCCCCCCCACCACCTCCCCTCGATGCAGTAGATCATTTTCTGTTGTCGTTGGGTGGTCCCCTTAAACGTATGCCCGCATTACAGCGTGAGAGACTTCAATATAAAATCCACACCATGGTTTATGAGGAGTCCACTGGCGACAGAGTGGGTCCAGTGACGTCCGAGGAAGTCTAAATACAGTACACACACACACACACATATAAATATATATAAATATATATATATAATATATATATATATATATAAATATATATACATATACTATATAAATATATAAATATATATATAAATATATATATATAATACACACTTTGTACATACATATACACTTTGTATATATGTATATATTATTAGTTTTTTTTAGATAGCAATGTGTTTTCTACTTTTAAATAACTGTGTTTTGTTTATTTTAGATAGCAATGTGTTTTCTACTTTTAAATGTGTTTTCTACCTGTAAATAAATCTGTAAAATGTTGGTTTTAGTCTGCTATTCATTTTTTTGGTCCTTAGTTAATACTACATGTTGGCACAAAAGTTTCCCCAAATAACAAATACAGTACTAGTTCAGTACGACTTCAGATAATCGTTTTCTTACTTACTTAATAAAAAGTAATAATTAGAGATTATATAATGAAATGTAAGTTATATAAGGTATCACCATAAACCGAAAACAGTTGCGTTTCTGTATGAATACTTAAAACTAACTAAAACTAACCGAAAGACAGAACAGAAATTTATCACACAATTTTCATCTGTAATTTTTAATGCAATTATACACATTCAACAAATGAAAATGTGGATACGACAGTGTTCACAATGAAGTTCTTGTCTTCACTATGAAGTTCAGTGGGGGTGATGACTACTCTGTTTGTTGACATGCCACTGCTCCTTCTTCTGAGAAGTATGCCATGAATGCCCCTCTGGTGGCCATTGCCTCGCTTGACGCACAGTTTGCTCCCATTCTCTGGACACCAGGAAGGGGTTCTTCTGTTCCACGGTGTGCTGGTATGGTGTTGTCAACCCGCATTAAATTGTGGAGAACACAAGTGGCTTTGACACACTTCTCCACAACCTCAGGGGAGATTTCAAGGTCACGCCGAAACATACGCCACTGACAAGACCAGATCCCAAATGCGTCCTCAACCACCAAACGTGCACGTGACAGCCGATAGTTGAAAACACGTTGCTCTCTGGTCAGTTCCCCACGTCCTGGGAAGGGCCGCATTAAATTTCTGCGCAGCGGGAACGCTTCATCTGCCACGATGACGTGGGGCTGGGGTCCTCTGTCCCCACCGCCAGGGAGGTGCTGGTCCGGTGGCAGATTGAGTGTGCCGTCACGCAGAGCCTGACCAAAGATGGAGTTGGCCAAGATCCCGCCGTCACTGGTTCTTCCATACCCCCAACATCTATGATACGGAACCTGTATTTTGCATCTACCACGGCTAGAAGAACCAATGAGTGTGAACCTTTATAATTAAAAAACATTGAGCCTGAATTGCGAGGTGCTTTCAGCCTGATATGCTTTCCATCCAAAGCACCGCAGCACAGAGGGAAGTTCCATATGTCCTCAAACTCCTTCGAAATGGACCTCCAATCATCCACTGTAGGTACAGCCATGAAGTCCTCCACTAGACAGTCCCAGATTGCTGTGGCCACATCAGGAACAATGGTGGCGACAGTGGAAATTCCCACACGAAAGCTGTTTGCTATGGTCCTGTAGGAGTCCCCAGTAGCAAAAAACCTGCATAGAGAAAGAGTAATTACAATTATTACAGAAATTACATTACATTAAACGTACTACATCTGTAATGCACATAATAGAACCTACACACGCACACACACACACACACACCTCTATATGTATACACATTAGGATGTGTGGCAAACATCACTCAGATAGACACAATACTGTATGTATGTGCTTATGTACACACTCTTCTATAAAGAATGATATGTATTTCAATACAGGATATATATATATATATATATATATATATAATAATAATAATTTTATTTAAAAGCGCCTTTCATGACACCCAAGGACACTTAACTGTCTCTGTGACAGACACAGAGACAGACAGATAGACCGACACACACACAGACAGACATTGGCTCTTTTTATCTGTTGTCCAAAATAGAAAAGATGAATATATATATATATATATATATATATATATATATATATATATATACATACATACAGTATATGACAGAAACAGAGACAGATATTCGCGCTATTTATCTGTTGTTGCAAATAACCAACCGGAGACAGATGGCCAAGCGTTCTTCAGCTGGGATCGAGCGCCTGTAGCTGGTGTCCTGGTACGTGATGCGGGCACCAACGCGAGACAGCAGGTCGTCAAACTGGGCACGGTTCAGACGGAAGTACCGCTTAAAGCGCTGCTCGTCCATGCGCAGCTCCTGGATTAAATGGTGAAACTCCCCGAATTCAGAACGCCTCTGAATAGTTTCATGGACCCAGACACGGCGCCTTGCACGTCTTCGGCGTGCCACTAGCAAACATATTAATAAAGCTGCCTCCACATCATCCGCCATTTTGAGAACAGACGAACAACAAGACCGGAAAGAGAATCACGACGCTCCTCCCACACCCCGCCCCCACGACGCCGCTTCCAGGAAGCCGCCGCAACACTACAGTTTGGACACCAGGGGGCAGTGCGTCCACTTCCGTGCGTGAGGAGCGTCTTTGGAGGTCAAAACGCTGCACTGTGTGAACACACCATCACAGGTCTCTCTTGAAAATGAGTTCTCATAGCTCAATGAGACTACCTGTATAAATAAAAGGTAAATGAAAAAAAAAAAAGCAAATGCTGTGCTGATTTTTTAAATTAATTAGCATTGGGTTCGACTGTGAACCGATGAAGGGGCTGTTCAGGCGTAATTGCCTTTCAGGCCTTATTGTTCAGGCTTTTCTCGGTTCTAGAAGCACTGTGGATCAAAGCGTTATATGTTTGTGTCAGCTTTGTTTCAAGTGTATGTCCTAACTGCATACTGATTGTCAAGTAATTTCCTCTCCAGAAAATTTTAAAGCCAGAGTTTTGGAAAGAGAGCTCACCTTTAATAAAAACAGCATTTAAATGGCTAAGTGTGTAAAGAGACAGAAAATATATTACTCCACTGACATAATGGAAGAGGCTGCAAATATTGGCTTACCGTAGTTGTGATGCTTTATGCACCTTTAGGTCATAACATGTAATTTGTTCTCATACTTGAACTTTATTTTTACCTGTTTGAGCACTGTCACTTCTAATTTGGCTTTTGAAACTCAAAAATAGTGCATTATAAAATGCAACTCCTGTGTACATACTGTGATTAAGGTAAAGTAAATCAGATAGTTCGAACTTTTCTTTGGAAATTAAAATATTTGCAGAAATAACATTTAATTCTGAAAGGACGGACAAGCTAACAGCTAGACATTTTAAAACATGTCTGTTAGAGCAGATGTGTGATGTCAAATTGACAAATGCTAAATATAAAAATAGCTAAATAAACGCTTAAAAATATATTTCTTAGCTGACATTATAGCACAAGGGTTCCTGAGCTTAACCGTTCCCTAATAAATTCACGAAATGGTCAAATCAACTGAATTTACATTGTTTTGCTTTGACGTCTTCCAAACCGTAGCGTGCGCTGCGAAAATGAATTATAAATACTGTAAATCGAATTTTAGCTCAAATGTCTCATACAGGTAACAGTTTGTGAACACAGTACCGGTAATTACTTTCTGTAAGTTTAAAGAAATCTGTCCGGTAGTTCATGAGTTATTTAGATAAATAGTCCCCGGAAAAACAACGAGCTAACAGCTGCATATTTACGAAGCTAAAAGATTGAATTTTATCTCAAACAATTCCAACAGTTAACAGTTTGTAAATGACCACACAGTAATTACTTTCTGTAAGTTTAAAGAAAATCTGTCCGGTAGTTCATGAGTTATTTAGATAAATAGTCACCGTTTTTGCTAACATATACAGGTATTCCCCGTCTTACGAGCGCTCTTACAAACGAGGTTCCGGACTTACGAGCTGGCGAACAAGCAGTAAATTTGTAAAAAAAATACAGCACTTTTTTGTGTTTTTAGATGAAAGTGTGTTAGCTAACCGTTTGGAAACACGTTTCTGAGCATGTATGAATGTTTTTGATGAAAAACGAGTGTTCGTAGTAGCGCTAGCATAAATGTTTCAACTTACAAGCAAAAATCCGGACTTACGAGAACACGTGTTTCATGTTCCGACGTACGAGATTTCGCCTTACGAGCTACTCGGAGGAACGGAACTCGCTCGTAAGTCGGGGACCACCTGTATATATTAGGGGTGTAACGATACGGTAAAATCACATATCGGTTCGGTTCAGTTTCAAGGAGGGCTCGGTTCGGTTTATTTTCGGTACAAAAAAAAAAGACAAAATAAACTTACAAAATGTTTATTTTGAAAATATGCCAAAAATACGTTTGTATAAAAATTTATAAAAGTGACCCATTTGGATGATATTTTAAATAAACAGCACTCTTTATAATGAATAAACTATACTAACTGTGATGCCCACTGGTGTGTGCTCACAAAAGTGAAAAAAAACAACAGCAACATGCATTTCTTTAAATGTTTATGGGGTTATATTTTATTTGTTGTTAAAAGGGGTGTAATAACGGTATCTCACCAGTAGGTGACGCATGGGGACTCTGAGCTGCCGTTGCTCAGCCGTTTCTCATAAGCTGAGAGAAACTGGAGTAACAGACTGCATCTCCCGTGTGCTCATTTACATGTAGAAACTGGAGTAACACAGACTGTGTGCTCATTTACATGTTGTTTTTCCAGCTTCATCTGCTGCTAACGGGTACGGGATTCTGATACCGTTACAGTTATGGGGGCTCGTCCAGGATCTGCAAGGCTGTGGTCAAACTTGTCCAGAGCGTCAGTACTGATGTTTGGGATCTGGCTCATCACCATGTAACATGTAGGAGAAAAGAGGACCCAACAGAGACTTAACGCCAGGTGGCAAGTGATCAGCCAGAGGACGTCTATAGATGAAGATGAGGAGGAGCAGGAGCTCTGTCAGGACAGTCAAGTGACGCAGGAGATAGAAGACTGCCATATAACTCTGGAGGACAGGAGCTCACAATCGGCTTCAAAAACAGTTGAAGCATGGGGCGAAGTCTGTGGTCAGTTAGGTGATCGAGGGAGGAAAAAACAGAGCCCGCTATTCCTTCACACAGCTTGTCATAGAGTAGTCCTGCTGCAAGGCTATGGATGCAGCGCCCAGGTTGTGGAAGCAGCTTTGAAAAATCCCTGCATTTGTTCAAGACTGCTTTTTTGCACAGGAGTGCCGTAAATATCCAGAGGATGCTTAAAAAGACTGAGAATTATGTTCTTTTCTCCTTCCATCACATCGAAGGCTCCGATGAAAGTCTCACTGAGACAAGCCAAGTTTTCTGGTATGAACAAAGAGTTTTGAGTCCTTATTAGAGCCAGTAGGTTGGGAAAAAAGGCCAGGAACTGTGCAGCGCAGGGGTTTCTGTGGATGGGGGCTCCAGCAGGGGTGTAGCCCACCACAAAGCCCCCAGCTTTGGCTTCTTCTAGATCTGCAGGCCAGTGTGAACGCCTCACCGCCGCCAGCATGGCGAACAGGCAGAAGCTCAATCGCCGTCTGTTCAGGCTGACTGCATCTGTGTCACTTTTCTCAGTGACCACTTGATCACTCCAACAAAGGACAGAAACTTGACAGGGTCCCAAATCACACTCTTCATCTCCTCTGAGGTCCACTCTGTGATTATTGGAGCCACCAGTTTGTCTATAAACGCTTTTTGCTTCTCAAAGTCTTTAAACTGGTTACAGAGGAGCACCAGAGCTTCGATCAGTGAACATTTCTCCAGGTAAGTCAGCACAATGTTGCTTGAAAACTAACAGCGTTTTTACATCACTGTAGAATGAGTGGAAGCAAGGCAAGAGCTGCTGTGGGTAGTCTGCAAATTCTTATGACAGAAGAGCAGGCATGTCTCCTCACATTCTTCTCAGCTCGAGTCCAAGATGCCCTGTCTTTCACTTCAGTTTCAAATGTAACAACTTTAGACAGCTTGGAGAGGACTTGTGGCACGAACTGTGGTCTGTGGACGGCAAACGGGAAGAGGGCGAAGATGTTGCTGAGCACGCAGTACAGGATGAGCAGATCTCTGGTTTCGTAGTTCAGTATGACCTGCAGCAGCTCCATGCTCTGATCTATCGGCAGCTTCTCCTCCAGATTTTTAATGATCTGAAACGTGACAGCCTCCATGAAGACTGTCGCTGCATCCCACTGAATGACTGATGGAGACAGCAGAGAACCAAACAACTTTGTTCAAACATGAGACTGTCAAAAGTCACAGTCGTTGTGGAAATGGCCTTGAAATACCTCAAAGCTTCAGTGAGCTTTCTTGTTAGGATTGGCTTCCCTTCTCAAAATGACAGCCCAAGCTGTGGGTACTCTCGAATGGAAATTGGACTGGCAATATGAAACAGAAGAACCTCTGCTGCAGTCTGGAAAGCCTCTAGTGGAAGGATGCGACTTATACACAGGGAGAGGAGTCATGTTGCAGCTGCTGGAGTCCAGAGTGGAGGAGATGCAGCTGAAGCTGCCGCCACAAAAATGTAACCATCAGCTCAGACGTTCCGTCGGATCTGTCGGAGGTTTGTCTTCACTCGTTCCCTTTGTTCCAGATGCTCGATGTTCTCAGCTCAAATAACTAAAATTTAATGCAATATTAGCTGAGGGTCATCTGATGAAGGCAGTGGGTCTGATGGACTCGGGTTAACTCCACTCCCTCTCTCTGGTCCATCTCTAACATCAGGAGGGAGTTCGAGAACCGTGCGGTAGCTCTGGAGCAGAAGTGGCTCCTGCAGGCCATGAGGGAGGAGTGTGACGAGCGGCTCCGCAGCGCTGAACAGGAAAAGGAGTTGTACCTCAGGGAGCTGCAGAGCCTGAGGTGAGTCTGAGAGCCAAAACCTCAGAGCTCCACTTCCTGTTTCATGTTGTCGTCTGGTTTCAGTAGTAAAGTGGAGCAGCAGAGCTCCAAGCTGCAGGAGGCTGCGCAACTCCGAGCAGACGTGTCCGACCTGCAGCAGGTGCAGCTGACGGCGGCTCGTTAACACCACACGTGTTTCTGTCGTACTGAAAGTTGTTCTCGACTCTCAGCACAACCAGGAGCTGAACGTCCAGCTGGAGGCGCTGACTCGCTCCGAGGCCGAGCTCATAAAAAAAAAAACCAGGAGCTGAACGTCCAGCTGGAGGCGCTGACTCGCTCCGAGGCCGAGCTCAGGGAGAAGAACCGGGGGCTGAGGGAGATGCGGGACAGAGTCTGGGAGGAGCTGGGGACGCACTTCCAGCGAGTGCACTCCATCGAAAATATGCAAGAAAAACAACTTTTATTGCAATTGGCGTGTCGAAGAGTGAACGTGAGGGACAGCAAGTGCCCGGTCGAGGCCTGCTCCTACAGCACTGGCCACCTGGATAAACACCTGTGTCAGGGGCACCCAGAGCTAAGTGATGACATCAGAGAGGAAATTATGGACTATGTGAGGAGGGCAAAGACCGTCGAGCTTCTGCAGGCTTTGAGGGACAGGGAGCCCTCTCCTCCTCTGAGCTCCAGCCTGGCCACGGAGGGCGTACGTACTGACTGGGGCCGTGAAGAACCCGGGCGTCAGGAGCCACCTCCGTGCACCTTCTCACAGCCGCCCAGTTCAGACGAGGAAGACCCCGGCCCATCGTCGGCGTGTGCTACGCCTGAGACACCCGTGGCTGAGGGCCGCGTGCCGGAATCACCTTTTTTGGGTAAGATGTGCCTTTTAACTTGTTCTAAATGTGGCTTGGGTGTGTTTAGCTTGTAGTTGGATTAAAACATACAGAAAAATACACAAATGTGTAACTGCTTTTTTTTTTTGTATGTACCTATTATGCGGGACAAATGTCCCAATTTAATATATTTTTGTTTATGTTCAAAGTTTTAGGCTCAGCCCATCACTCTACTTAAATGCAGTCCTAATAGCTGTAAAAATAATTAAATCTCCTGTTTCCTGGTCTTCTTAACTTGCAGGGTGTGAATGCGCATTTGGCCATCCTAAAGTACCAGAGAGCTCACGGCAGCTTCTCTTCTTTAGACTTGAAAAAAATTTTTTTTTGACTCGTTTCCCAGTCGGGTTCAACTGCCTGCCCTACATCCTGCATCAGCTGCAGGGCCTCACCTACCTGGGCTTGAGCTACTCCTGCCTGTCAGATGAGCTGATAATGGAGCTCTGTCAGAGCCACAGAGGAGCGGGGTACACCTCTGGCAGAAGTGGAAGCAACCTGCAAACATTTTCACTGGAGTGTACACCGAGTGAGCTACATCGACAGGTTAAGAGTGGGATTGTTGAATACAAAAAGAGACACACTGTACAGTATATGTCTGATCTAGGATGTGGCCACATGTTCAGGGGTGAAGATGCTTTAGAAATTATGCTTAAGTCTGCATAAATGATAGAGAATGTAAATAACTTTTCATAATAATGAAAAGGCCTCATTTTCCTTTAGAAGCTGGTTTGCAGCCGATCATGGGAAACTTTGGCATCCTGCTGCCCAGACCTGAAAGTTCACCTCTCAGTGGAAAATGTCATCTCCATGGACAGCCTGGCACAGATCCTGCTGCCTGAAATCCCACTGAGAAAGTTCCAATTTACATCTTTCTGCTACCCCAATGAAAGCTTTAGCATCCAGCCTCTCCTCTGTCACATGCTGCCTCCATACGGACACTGCCTGCAGGTAAGGCTGCTGAGCATTCAGCACAAACACTTAGCACACTACCTCTGAGTGCACGTATGTCTGATGGTGTAGGAGCTTAAAACCAACTCAAGGGTTGTTGAAATAAACTGCAACAGTTTGGTTATTACTGACATGTAATTCATTGTAACCTGTCCTGTACACCTTTTACTCCAGAGAACCTTATTGTCCCAATGCAAACACTGCCCTGACATTTTCAGTAAGACATTTTTTGTGCATCTACTGCTAATGCCACTTTTAAATGGCAAGAACATGGTCACGAATCCGGGCCAGAACAGAAAGTCCCAGGCAGAAACTTTGCCCAGAAACTGGTAGAGTGGAAGAATGGTTAAAACTACCCTGAATCTCTGGTTGGCAGTGTTGGGTCGGGGCAGTAAACTTTTCTGACTGGTTGAGTATTCCCATTTTCCCCAACTATAATCCCAGAGAAATGAACCAAGGCTGCTGCTGTGCGTGTGTGAGTGCTGTAAAACTGCCTGATTGGAGCCCATCTCCTCTGTAGCTTCAGAAGTGATTAACATTAAATGTTGTGTTCCTATCATTTATTTTAAATCATGTAAAGTAATTATCTAAAGTAGTTATGTTCTTGTCTGCCAGGAGTGATTACACAGGTAAGCACGGGTGACTGTGCAGCTGCTAACACTTGACTGGGTTTGATGGGCTCATTAGAGCATACTCTTTACCTGCTCTACCTACTCTTTACCTGAGAATCTTCACCAGCATACTCTTTACCTGCATTTTCACACCATGGGTTTATTTAACTAAAATAAAACTGTTTCTATGTGTTTTGGATTCGATGACACAGGATGCACACACAATTGGCTCTCACGACTTGTGGTTTCACTGTAGCACCAAGCAAGATGGAGGAAACAATCCTTGCTTGGCAGTCAGTCATTCCAGTGTAAACTGAAAGGTTTAGGGTAGCATAATGAAAACATAGCTTTGCTTTCTGTTTAATATCTTGTTGCAATAAGAGAGAGGCACAGTTTAGATAATGATTTGGAAGTAATCACAAATGAAAAAGCGCACACCCGTAGTAGTACACAACAGGGGAGAACCTACTTTATGACATCATCAAAGGAGTTCAGGCAGACGTTTTCTTGCTCCTCTGCAGTATCTGACCCTGGATGTGCACAATCGTTTTGAAGTGGTGGATGAGGACCTGCTGAGGCTGGTCTCCATATGCAAGCATCTGGTGGATCTGAAAATCAGGGCTTTCATGGACGCCTTCACCGTGGAGAGACTGCTACGTACGAGGCTGAAACAAAGGTCCATACTGAACAAGATCCCAGTAAGGAAACAGACAGAGTTTGATTCTGGACTGAAACTGAGGGACAAACACAACTTTATTAATGATCCTATTCAATTTACATTGAAGGTGAACATCTACTCACTGAGGATCAACGCCGCCAAGCAGGAAAATGATCTGAAGGAGAAGTGCTGTCTTTCTACAAGTAGCAGTTCCCTCCTGAGCTACAGGTTCTGGCTGATGTCATCCCCGTTTTCTGGCACACCCAAATATAGAAATAAAAAACAACAAAGCATCAAATGAGCAATAACTGGTTGTTGTTTGATTCTGTCAGGGTCACAAGGTGTGACATATGTATGTGTGTGCCTTGACACAGTAAACACACTATTAAAAGTAACATGGATCAAACCCAACAAAAAATAGCACTATATAAATGATAAAATAATTATGGGAGACTTTGATCTAGTTCCTGATCTCTGGTTAGACTGACTCCCAAACTATACTCAAATTAGAGAAATTGCATTTACTGTGAAAATGCAGTGAATGCTTATTGCTGAATGTGCTAAAAACAACTGAAATTAGCTTAAAATCATGGTGAAATGAAGCTGAAAAGGCCAAACAAACCTAAGTTAGCAAAAGAAAGCAGACAAAACATATACCGGTATGCTGAATTTGGTTTAAATAAGCAGAAATGAGCATAATTTTTTTTTAGAAAATTAGCTTAAAAAAGCTGAAATTGGCAACAACAAAAAAAGCTGAAGATTATAGCACAAGGGTTAGTGGTGTATTAGCTATTTGCTAAAATATACACGAAAATAAAACGGAAGCTAACACGAGACGATTCCGTCTATAACAACGAATAAAAAAAATTGAATATTATCTCAAATGTTTCATCCAGGGTAGTACAATACTGTAGTACTGATGTTCCTCGGTCGAGTTATAATAATAATATTAATTAATTCAATTTATAACGCACTTTTCATTACTGAAAATCTCAAAGTGCTACACATATATTGAATGCTACACACATTCATAAACCGGTGGCGGCAGACTACCATGCAAGGTGCTTTCCAGTCCTACCGGGAGCAACTCAGGGTTAAGTGTCTTGCCCAAGGACACAACGACACATGGTGCGGGTCCCGGGAGTCGAACCGCCAACTTTCCGATCGGGAGACGACTGCCCTTACCACTACGTCACGGCCGCCCCATGAGTTAACATGTTCTCTCTTTGCACGCGTGGGTTTACTCCGGGTACTCCGGTTTCTTCCCAAAACCCCAAAAACCCACACACGTTAGGCTAACGTTGGGGAGTCGTAAACAGTGACTCCTCCCATGATGAAAACACTAACGGGTTGTGTGTGGTTCCCCACCCCCACCAATGACAATGCCTCGCCCCATCCGCAGACGCGAATGGATTTTTTAAAACCAGTCACTAGGGAGCGTAAGCCAGTGTATCTTTTGCGCCGGTCCCAAGCCCGAATAAATGGTGAGGGTTGTGTCAGGAAGGGCATCCGACATAAAACACTTTTGCCAAAACTATAATGTGAGTTCATTAAATCAAAACCATACCGGATCAGTCAAGGCCCGGTTAACAACGACCGCCACTGGTACTGTTGACAAACAGGGTGCCGGCGGTAATTGTGCTACTGTTAGTCAATGACCACGAGGAGGGAAACGTGTCAGGAGACAGAGGGAGAAGAGGTAAGTGAAGAATGTAGGACTTTGCTGCTTATTGTTCTGGCTGTTATTGTATTTATTAAGATTTTTATTATTGTTAGTATATTTTATTTTTTATAAAGAGTGCTGTTTATCTAAATAGGTCACTTTTATTTATTTTTATACAAACGTATTTTTGGCATATTTTCAAAATAAACATTTTGTAAGTCTTTATTTTGTCTTTTTTTTTCTTGTACCAAAAATAAACCGAACCGAGCCCTCCTTGAAACTGAATCGAACCGAAATGTGATTTTACCGTACCGTTACACCCCTAATATTAGCCTGGTTAAAACCAGACCCTTGTCCTTCATTTCGCTTCGTACTAGGGTCTGGACTTTCTCTATAGAGAACCGATTCTTGCTGGAGGCGTGGCCTCTGCTGAGGTTACCCAATCGTTAACGTTTGTTGCGCGGAGCTGCAACATACGTCACGTTAGCCTGTCCAGTCCAGTTAGCCTGGCGAGGGCTGTTCAGATAAACAGCTCAGAAACCACTCGGTGGATATTTTTTCTGCTACCAGTGTGTAATTATATGTCTTTAATTTACTGACTGTTGGCCTGGATGAAACATTTGAGATAAAATTCGATTTTTTATAATTTATTTTCGTAGCGCCCCCGAGGCTGTCTGGAAAAAGTCAAACCGAAACAATTTAAATCTAGCAGATTTGACCATTTCGTGAATTGATTTAGGAACTGTTAAGCTCAGGAACCCTTCTGCTATAACGTCAGCTAAGAAATATATTTTTTCTCAGCAAAGAAATAATAGTTTTTTACCGTGTTTTCTTGTAAATTCCTTCGTGCAGGCAGCCATTTTGAGCAGGGCAAACTGCGCATGAAATCGACGTCGTTCAAAACTCCGCCTTCTGTTCTCTGATTGGTCCGGTCAAAAATCTACCGGCGAAATCCTTCTCTATGGGAGAAGTCCCAGACGGAGCAGTGAAGGGAAATGAGAAATGAGCGGAGCTGTGTAGGAAGGCGAGGGCCAGGCTACCCTATATATATGTTAGCAAAAACTGTGACTATCTAAATAACTCATGAACTACCGGACAGATTTTCTTTAAACTTACAGAAAGTAATTACTTTGTGGTCATTTACAAACTGTTATCTATATGAGACATTTGAGCTAAAATTGGATTTATTTATAATTTATTTTAGCAGCGCACGCGACGGTTTGGAAGACGTCAAAGCGAAACAATTTAAATCCAGCTGATTTGACCATTTCGTGAATTTATTAAGGAACGGTTAAGCTCAGGAACCCTTGTGCTATAATGTCAGCTAAGAAATATATTTTTTAAGCGTTTATTTAGCTAAATTTTAAAGAAATAAAGCTGTCCACCCGCGCGCGTGCACATGGCAAAATACTTTTAAAATCCAGCTGATTTGACAATTGCGTTCATTTATTAAGGAAAAGTTCAGCTAAGACACATCTTTGCTATAATTTTCAGCAAACAAATAATTGTTTTTACTGTGTTAATCTTGTAAAGTCCTTCCGTGCGTGCTCGCTCCTGTGGCCGCCATTTTCAGCAGGGCAAATGACGCGCTGACGCGTCGCGTAGCGGTGACGCATAATAGATGCAACTTAACTGAAGGTGCAACATGTTTATGGATTTTTCCAATTTATTGCCAATAATTGGACAAAGCGACTTATAGAAAGGTGCGACCTATCAGGCGGAAAATACGGTACATATATTGACTTCAGGAAGCTTCAGTCATTCTCTCCAACAACCATCAATGGAGAGAAGATTGAAACTGTCTCGTGCTACAAGTACCTGGGTGTGGTTCTGGACTGTCACTTAAAGTGGGACTCATGGGCTGAACTTATTTGCACCAAGGCTCAGCAGAGGATGTATTTTTTAAAGAAACTGGGTACTTTTAGAGTCAATAACTCAATGCTTTTAATGTTTTATTCTGCTTTTATTGAAGGTATTTTAACGTTTTGTAACATCTGTTGGTTTGGCAATGCTACAGAGGCTCAGAAGAAATCCTTGAGAAGTATAGTAACCACAGCCAGCAAACTGTTAGGTACCACTCTGCCAAGTATGGAAAAGATATACATGGACAGAATTATGAGGAAGGCAAACAAGATTATAGCAGTTGACACGCATCCCCTCAGATCCTCATTTGAGCTGCTTCCTTCAGGGCGAAGGTATGGCCTTCCTTTATTCTCAAGAAACAGAACAAAATTTTCTTTCATACCACAAGCAATTAAATCATTAAATAATACTAAGGTATCATGAAATACTGAGCTGAAACATCTTTGTTGTAATGCTGGATGATGATGTAATGTATGTATGTATAAGTATGTCCTTTATGACAATGCCTGCTGACAAATGTTGCAAATTAATTTCCCTACGGGGACAAATAAATCTACTGTATATCTATCTATATACAGTACTGTACATATATACATATACATGTATATACTGTATATACAAACATTCATTTTGCAGTGTCCACAAAACACCCAGTTCCCCACTGCTCCACCTGTGGAACTGATTTCATAATCGTACGGAAACACGGGGTAAAACCGTTTCTTCTCAGATGCATTTGAGGACAAAATGTTCATGAAGCTTCTAAAATCAACATGAAGCAGTAAATCCATCATTTCCGTCCAACACCTTCCCAAGTAACAGAAGAACGTTCTGAGAACGTTATTTTTAGGTTACGGGAACGTTCCCTCCTAACGTTCTGAGAACGTTCTGGTGTGGAGTTTTCTCGTGGTTCTCAGAACGTTAGGTAGAACGTTCTGAGAACGTTCTGAGAACGTTCTCAGAACGTTAGGTGAGAACGTTCTGAGAACGTTAGGTGAGAACGTTAGGTGAGAACGTTCTGAGAACGTTATTTTTAGGTTACGGGAACGTTCCCTCCTAACGTTCTGAGAACGTTCTGGTGTGGAGTTTTCTCGTGGTTCTCAGAACGTTAGGTGAGAACGTTCTGCTAGAACTTTCTTAGAACATTCCATAAATTTTATTATTATTATTATAATAATATGGATTCATACATTTTAGTGCAAATTATGAACAATCAAAATAGATTCAAAGTTATTTATTCATCTACTGAACAATGTTTTTAACCTCCCAGAGAGAACAATTGCAAACAAACAAAAGTACACTTGTGTTATATTATAACACAAGTGTACTTTTGTTTGTTTGCAATTGTTCTCTCTGGGAGGTTAAAAACATTGTTCAGTAGATGAATAAATAACTTTGAATCTATTTTGATTGTTCATGTTCAATGAATTGTTCAATGTAGTTTGGAATAGTTCACATTTTTAGTTTGGAAAAAATAAACATTTGAGTTTTCTTTCTTATAACAGTTATAAGAAAGAAAACTCAAATGTTTATTTTTTCCAAACTAAAAATGTGAACTATTCCAAACTACATTGTCCCTTTCTTTAAACTTAAAAGTCCAGCTTGAACATAAATCAAATTAAATATGTGTTTTGCCATGATTTCTAGCTTTCAAATACAAGTACCTGTACAATACTCTCATTGTAATGAGAAATTTAAGTTGGCTAAATAAATCTCCATTGCACAAATGAAATCTTTCAAGTTTTATTTAAAAATGTCCACAATTCTTAAATCAAATCCAACAAAAGAAGCTGAATAATAAATTTGTGACCCATCACATCAAATGGGTTTATTTTTCAAAGTGGTTTGCGTAAATTTAGATAGTAAATAAGATGAATGAATAACTTATCAAATGGTTTAAATTAAATATCTGAAATAAAATCTTCACACCAAATATCAAACCATTTTCCTGATTATTAAGACAACACGATGAATTTGTCAGGATGATCTAAGTAAGAAAATGTATTTCTAAAAGTCAGTAATATATATGTTTGCTTGTAGGTCATTTAGACCAAATTTGACTTTAACCCCCGTTTGATGATGTGATGGGTCACATATTCAGTATGAAGTTCTAGTAAAACTAACCCTCTTTCAGGGGCGAGTAATCTGGTGATCCTACATAAATACATTCAGACCCTCCTTTTTAAAACATGGAGCGAGAAATCTGGTGATCCAACATGTGTTCACACATTAACAACTTCAGTGTCGTTTCAGAAACAGTTCTCAACCATCATTAGCAAAGCAGATCCATCATAAACATTTCTCAACCATCAGGAGCAATTGGTATCCATCATAAACAGTTTTCAACTATCATTATCAAATCACATCATCAGGAGCAATTGGCATCCATCAGAAACATGTTGCAACCATCATGTATGAAAAACCAGTGCCTTAGTGTACAGTCCAGGAACTTTAAAAAGCTAGAAGCAGCACAAAAAAAGCATCGAAAATTCCCTTACTTTGATTGAAGTTGAGGTAGACAGGCTTATTAGGTGGTTCTCATGGATCAGATGGAACAGCTTAGCCATTGAGCAATGATTCAACCATGAATGATGCAGTGTTTCCCCTAGTTAACTTGCCATGGCGGAGTGCTCATCTCATCCATGATTTTTGTTGACGGGGGACGGACACGTCTGAGTGCAGCTTGTAGGGGCAGGGGGCATTCAGCACGAGGGGAGAGGCAACGTGAGCGCTCCCTTTAGCTTTTTAGCTAGAGAGCCTGTATTTTGTGCTGCTAGCTTAGTGCAATGCCAGTGCTGGGTGGGTGGGTCAAGTTTGGTCTGGTAGGCGGGGTGCTCAGTTCTGTTGACGGGGTGGCGCACCCCGCTTGTATAATGGTAGGGGAAACACTGAATGATGGGTACATGGGAGTCCAGATGTGAGTTCAGGTCAGGTGTGTGGTCTTGATGAGAGCAGGTCTGTCCATCAGGTCAGGTGTGTTTTCCTGTTTTGGCAGCAGTCATTGATGTGGATACATGACAGGGTTAGGCACAAGGTGTTGAAGCACAGGTGATGATGGAGAGGACCTGCAGGAGGATGGTGAGGAGAGAGCAGAGGACACAGGTCTGCCCATGACGTCAGGTGCCAACAGGTTTTGTCTGTTGAAAGAGACACAAACATGAACATGTGAAGTTAAAGCAGGGTCATGACCTGCAGTAAAAACAGAAAACACAGACAGAAAACAAGTTCAACTCACTGTTAGGCACAAGGTGGTGACGCACAAGTGATGATGGAGAGGAGCTGCAGGAGGATGGTGAGGAGAGAGCAGAGGACACAGGTCTGCCCATGACATCAGGTGCCAACAGGTTTTGTCTGTTGAAAGAGACACAAACATGAACATGTGAAGTTAAAGCAGGGTCATGACCTGCAATAAAAACAGAAAACACAGACAGAAAACAAGTTCAACTCACTGTTAGGCACAAGGTGGTGACGCACAGGTGATGATGGAGAGGAGCTGCAGGAGGATGGTGAGGAGAGAGCAGAGGACACAGGTCTGCCCATGACGTCAGGTGCCAACAGGTTTTGTCTGTTGAAAGAGACACAAACATGAACATGTGAAGTTAAAGCAGGGTCATGACCTGCAATAAAAACAGAAAACACCGACAGAAAACAAGTTCAACTCACTGTTAGGCACAAGGTGGTGACGCACAGGTGATGATGGAGAGGAGCTGCAGGAGGATGGTGAGGAGAGAGCAGAGGACACAGGTCTGCCCATGACGTCAGGTACCAACAGGTTTTGTCTGTTGAAAGAGACACAAACATGAACATGTGAAGTTAAAGCAGGGTCATGACCTGCAATAAAAACAGAAAACAGACAGAAAACAAGTTCAACTCACTGTTAGGCACAAGGTGGTGATGTACAGGTAGGGGTGTAACGAGATCTCGTTGTACGAGATCTCGCGATATTAAACTCCCGCGATATCTCTCGTTGAGAGGTAACGTTGTCTCGAGAGATGCTAATGCTAGCAGAGCCCCTAGCAAGTCAGCGTCACGGACAGCATGGCTTCGCCGGATGAAGTTGCTATAGAAGACGCCCCAACTACTGATGGAGGGTGCCGCAGACGCCTCTACATTGATGGAGGGTCCCGACGCTGCCCCGAATGTAAAGACACGCGTGTAAACACCGGTGTGACCGGTGTTGCCAGATAGAGTCCCACCCACCCAAAGCAATCTCTACCCGCAAAAGTAAGAAGGAAAATCGCGGTGAACCGCCCAATCTGGCAACACTGGTGAGTGAGTTAGTTTAAGTTTACGTGCATAAGTTTTATGCACGTTTTGATGATCCAAACAGACCAGCTAGCACCAGACTCACCTCATCACCAGATGAAGAGCATCTCAGAGTGACCGCAGCAGAAGTGAGAGGCAGTCTCAGGAAGATTAATCCTCATAAAGCAACCGGACCAGACAACATCCCAGGGAAAGTTCTGAAGGAATGTGCGGACCAGCTCTGTGAGGTGCTGGCTGACATCTTCACCACCTCACTTGCACTGGAGTCAGTTCCCACCTGCCTGAAGACCGCCACCATCATCCCAGTCCCAAAGAGCTCCACAGTGACTGGTCTGAATGACTATAGACCAGTGGCCCTCACCCCGATAGTCGCTAAATGTTTTGAGAAACTGGTCATGTCCCACATCAAGAAAACTGTCAACATCAACGAGGACCCTCATCAATACGCATACCGTGAGAACCGATAAACAGAGGACGCCATTTCTTCCGTGGCCCACACTGCTCTCACCCACCTGGATCAGAAGGACTCATACGTGCGTCTGCTCTTTGTGGACTTCACATCTGCCTTCAACACCATGATCCCCCAAACTCTGATAGACAAACTATCTACACTTGGACTAAGCCCCTCTATTTGTAACTGGGTACTAGACTTCTTAACAGACAGACCACAGTCCGTGAAGATCCACAACTTCTCCTCCTCCACCATAACCCTCAGCACTGGCTCTCCTCAGGGATGTGTGCTGAGCCCCCTTCTGTTCACTCTGCTCACATATGATTGTACAGCCACACTTCCAGGCTGTCATATTGTTAAGTTTGCAGATGATACAGCGGTGGTGGGATGCATCACAAACAATGATGAGTCCAGCTACAGACAGGAGGTGGAACACCTGGAGAGCTGGTGCAAAGAGAATAATCTTCACATGAATGTGAAGAAGACAAAGGAGATGATTGTGGACTTCAGAAGGAACAAACACACCCACGCCCCACTGAAAATAGGTGGGTCTGCAGTGGAAGTGGTCTCCAGCTACAAATACTTGGGTGTACACTTGAATGATAACCTCAGCTGGAGCAACAACACCACCAGCCTGATCAAGAAAGGTCATCAGAGACTCTACTTCCTCAGACGGCTGAGACGTGCTGGTCTGAGCAGCCCAGTTCTCACCTCGTTCTACAGGTGTGCAGTGGAGAGCGTCCTGTGCTCCAGCATCAATGTGTGGCATGGAGGCTGCACAGTTGCAGAGAGGAAAGCTCTACAGAGAGTGGTGAAGGCTGCACAGAAGTCTGTTGGAGTCAGTCTCCCCACCATCACAGACATTTACACCTCCAGATGCAGGAAAAGAGCCACCTGCATCATGAAAGACCTCACTCACCCAGCACACTCACTCTTTGCCCCACTCCCCTCAGGACGGAGGTTGAGGAGCATCAAATGTAGAACCACTAGACTGAGGAACAGCTTCTACCCTGAGGCTGTTAGACTCATGAATAAATAAAAATAAAATAAAAAATAAACACTGCAAAATATCACATTGTGCTGATGCTGATCTGTTTTCTTGTTGCTGTGTTCATCTGTGACCATCTGCTCATACAAACTCATGTTCGTGCTGCTGTTTATTTCCACTATACTAGGCTTAGTGTATTACTAGTTGATGTTTTTCTTAGTTAATTCTAGATGTTATTACTGTTTTTCTCTTACATTTGTTGTTGGATGTAACTGGGACCCCGTGTACATAATCTCGTTTTCATCACATGTACCACATGCGGTGCAAATGACAATAAAGACTCTCTGACTCTGACGGCTGCAGAGTCAGTTTTGGAAAGTCCTGCGTGAATATCTATTTTTTTAAACAAAGTTGAACGTTCTAAGGTCTAAGGAGATTCAATCAGTAAAATGAAGACATCAGTTGGGTTTGTAATAC
>JBBPBX010060262.1:0-21503 GCA_038048925.1 Garcialebias charrua
CTTTTTAGTAGAAACGTTTCACCCTCACGAAGCCCTCTGGAGTGAGGGTGAAACGTTTCTACTAAAAAGAAACTGTCCAGATGAACTGATTGAGAATGAGCGGATTTGATACCTGGACTATTGAGAATGAACTTTCTTATCCACACATTTTGTTTACGACGCAAAACTGCCCTCCTAACCTCCTCTGCTCCGGTCTGCCTGTCCAAACAATGAGGTCTGTAGTAATTTTCCACTGACTGCGTCAAGCTACTCTCCCCCCTCCCTCCTGTAAACCTCCTGTAAATTTCTGCTGTCCTTCGCTGAGTTTTGTTACCGTAATTTTTGGTGTAAAGGCACATAAACCGCGTAACATGAACAATGCTTTTCAATGGGAGGGCGTTGGTAACTGCGAAATGTCGTAAGTCGAGGCCGTCGTAACCCGGGGACTACCTGTATATTTGAACATGTTGGCTATTAGGCAGCACAGTGGTGCAGTTGGTAGAGATGCTGCCTCTCACCAAGAAAGTTTCCGGTTCAAATCCCGGTCCAGGGGCCTTTCTGGGTGGAGTTTGCATGTTCTTTCTGTGCATGCGTGGGTTTTCTCCAGGTACTCCGGTTTCCTCCCACAGACCAAAAACATGCATGTTAGGCTGATTGGTAACTTTAAATTGTCTATGCGTGAAAGAGTGAATGGTTGTTTGTCTCTAAGTGTCCCTGTGATGGATTTGCAACCTGTTCAGTGTGAATCCCGTCTCTTGCACAGTGACAGCTGGACATGGGCTGCAGTGACCCCTGTGACCCGAAAAGGAAGAAGAGGGTCAAGATAATAGATGGATATTCAGTCAACAAAACTGGGAGTCTGTGTGACAAGCAGGGAAACAGCTCTGTGAGTGGAAACCGGTGAACATGCAAGCAAACTTCACACAAAAAGACCCCAGATCCAAACTGGGGATTGAACCCAGGACACTACGAGACAACAACACTGCGTCATTTTATAAAATTTTAGATAAAAAAAATACATGGTCATTTGTATAGCATATACAGTAGTTTGAAATATCAGTAGCTACTAACTGTACTTGCAATAGAAATATAATATTTCTGCCAAAATAACCACATAATGCCAAATTGAATGTGATGTAACGGTTCATAATAACCTTACCCCGTTTAAAAAAAAACTGCATCTCTTTAAGGTTGGCACTGATCTAAGAGTCAGTTTCATGGGCATTATAAACAGTTAATTAATCTTTCAAAGTTTCTCTTTGTTAGGAGTAATCTGCTCTGATTTCTGTATAATCTGCTTCTGCCACCAACGCATGGAATCTTAAGTTATTGCTACACAAAATCAAATTAACGTTTTCCTTTAAGAAAAAATGTCCTTGTATGAATGTAAGAGGCAACTTTGAAAATGGCAGTATTTGTTTTTTGAACACAGTAGACAGTTCTTGCCGGCGGCTGATTATTTGACAGCTGAGACCCAATCAGACCTTTGTCCTCACTGCAAGCTGAATGCTTCCAGGAAAACTGGGCTTAAACAAACATCAATACTCCAAGGTCAAAGCAGCCAGCCAGTCAGAAAGCATGACCATCGAAGTGTTTACAGATTTATGTAAATCAGAGGAAAATCAGAGAAGCTCTCATAAAAAGCAGAAATATTCTGACTTTCCCACAGATTTAAACACTTTCATTCTGACTGCAGAGCTTTAATTATATTTTAACGTCCTACATAGTCTTATTACACCAGATGATTAAATAAAGCTTTGATTGGTTTGACTGTTAAATGTCAAAAAATACCAACAAAAAAAGTATACAGTATCCACATTAAAAACAAACGTTACACCTTGTGAAGTTTAGTTAACTGTGCATTAAATGTTTCCTTCACACATTCTGAGCTGGACAACACCTCAGCTCGTGTTAGTTTTCTTTCAGCTGCTCTCTTCTTCAGGGGTTGCCACAGCGAGCGAACTCGCGCAAAAGATTTGGCAGTTGTTTCACGTCGGATGTCCTTCCTGATGCAGCCTGGGCTCAAACCTGCAGCCTTGGGGTAACACGACTGTGGTATTGACCACTGAGCTACCACAGCTCCTAATTTGCATGTACAGTAGTTAAAGAAATTATACGCTTTTTTTTTAACTTTGTTTTTAACATATAAGCCCTGGAAATGTTCTGTGGGAAGCCCTGAAGAAAAATGAAAAAAGCTGCATACTTTTTAAATACATTCTTAGGCATAACAGTTATGTTTTAAAGGTCCACTGACATCATCTTACAAATTTGCATGAAATGATAGAAGATATATATTTTTTATCATTCAACTATGTTCGTTTTTTTAAACAAAATGATAAATTAATGAAAATTCCTTTCAAACTGAGTTTAAAATTAAAAACCGCTTTTCTCGCTGAAAAATCCGACTACAAGCGAATGCAACATTTGTGACGTAGGAAGCAGGACCTTCAGTCTGCGTCTGCCATTAACACATAACGCATTCTCTGCCAGATCACCTTTTTTTTGCATAACTTGAAATATGACGGTTCGGTGTGTCGCATTTGGGTGTTCTAATATCATCAGTGAACAAGTGAGCCTTTTCACTTTCCCAAAAGATGTAAGACCTTCGTCAAAAATGGAATAAATAAAGCTCTGAGCTCCCTGCTTCCTGAACAGGTAAGAGTCAAATACATACGGGTGCAGACCTAAATTAGAACCTGCTGTTTCTGCTCATCTAACTTCCTGCTTCCAAAACTAAAGACAAATAGCTCAAATCTTAACTTAGATTGATAATTTTGTTGTTTTATTTCTTGTTCACCATGAATATTTATATGGGGCGTTCTAAAGACTTCCCCTTCCTACGTCACATATGTTGCATTTGTTTGTAGTTGGATTTTTCAGAGAGAAAAGCGTTTTTTAATTTTAATCTCACTTTGAAAGGGATTTTCATTAATTTATCATTTTGTTTGCAAAAAGACCAAGTGGAAGGGCAGCAAGGCTCGCAGTATTGGAGCAGGGTTCAAACTGTTTTACCATGGTGTGGATAGAAAGAGAAATGGAGTAGGGGTGGTCCTGAAGGAGGAGTTGGCAAAGAATGTAGTCGAGGTGAAGAGAGTGTCAGATAGGGTGATGTATCTGAAGGTAGAAGTAGAAGGTCTGATGCTAAACATAGTCAGTGGTTATGCTCCACAGGTTGGATGTGATGCGGAGGAGAAAGATAAATTTTGGAAAGATTTGGATGAAGTGATAGAGAGTATTCCCAGGGAGGAAAGAGTGGTGATTGGAGCAGACCTGAATGGACATGTTGGTGAAGGAAACAGAGGGGATGAGGAAGTGATGGGTAGGTTTGGTGTCAAGGAAAGAAACCAGGAAGGACAGATGGTGGTGGATTTTGCCAAGAGAATGGAAATGGCTATAGTCAATACCTATTTCCAAAAGAGGGAGGAACATAGAGTGACCTATAAGAGTGGAGGAAGGAGTACACAGGTCGACTACATTCTGTGTAGAAGAGGAAACCTGAGGGAGATTGGAGACTGTAAGGTTGTAGCAGGGGAGAGCGTGGCCAGACAGCATCGGATGGTTGTGTGTAGAATGACTGTTGTTGCGAAGAAGAGAAAAGAGTAAAACCAGAGAAGAAGACCAAATGGTGGAAGCTAAAGAAGGAAGAATGTTGTGAGAAATTCAGAGACGAGCTGTTAAAGGCTCTGGGTGGTAAGAAAGAGCTTCCAAGTGACTGGGCTACTACAGCAACAGTAATTAGAGAGACAGGTAGGAAGGTACTTGGTGTGTCATCTGGACAGAGAATGGATGATAAGGAAACCTGGTGGTGGAATAGTGAAGTGCAGGATGCCATTCAAAGAAAGACATTATAGAAGAAACATGACAGTGAGAGGACTGAAGAGAGGAGACAGGAATATCCACCTTATTCCTACGCCCCATGACGCTTTGCGCGAAATGTGCACACGACTTCCGGTTGACCGGAAACACCGTTTGTTTACATGCGAGTAATACAGTTGAAGACAGTCCAAACTTTGTTGTTTTAGTTCATTAAAAATGTGGGAACACCACTCGTTTTGTTAAAAGAGGAGGGACAAATAAAAAGAAATTACAGATGTTACCTGATCGCGCAGACATAATTTAAAAATACATAAATAGCGAACGCGTTTGCTCCGGCCTCTCGGCTAAGGTTTGTTAGCAGCTATCTCGGCTAAAAATACCGGTCGCGTCTGAGATCTATCGTTTTAAGACAGTAAATCTTCCAAAACTCTCATTAATAAACCCTCCCCGAATAAAAAGATGTTACCTGATCGCGCAGACATAATTTAAAAATACATAAATAGCAACGCGTTTGCTCCTGTCTCTCGGCTAACGTTTGTTAGCAGCTATCTCGGCTAAAAGTCACGGTGTTCTGTAACACCGGTCGCGCCTGACATATATCATTTTAAGACAGTAAATCATCCAAAACTCTCATTAATAAACCCTCCCTGAATAAAAAGAAATTACAGATGTTACCTGATCGCGCAGACACAGCCATAGAGTAGGATGCAGGAACACTCTTTCTTTGTTTTGGGTCCGTGTTGAAAACACTGTTGTTTTAGCCAAAGATTTAGCTTGGTCCGGTTGTTGGTGCAGCCGCGAACAGCACAGCAGGTACCTGAACCCCGGTAGGACATTTCAGTAAACGTTCCGTTTAAACAAAAGCTGTGTTTGCTCCGATAAAATGAATGAAAATAACTTTCAAAAACACCCGCGATCCATACTCCGCCTATGGAATACAGGCACTTCCGGTGTCGGACAGGAAGTACAATGCACATTCGCTTCTAGTGACACCCTCAGGAATATTGTGGATAAGGAGATGAGACGTAGAGCAAAGAAGGAAGTAGCTAAGGCAAAACAGAGGGCGTACAATGAGTTGTATGGGAGACTGGACACTAAAGAGGGCGAGAAGGACTTGTACCGATTGGCAAGACAGAGGGATCAGGCTGGAAAGGATGTGCAGCAGGTTAGGCTTATTAAAGATGGGAATGTTCTAACAAGTGAGGAGAGTGTGATGGGTAGATGGAAGGATTACTTTGAGGAGCTAATGAATGAAGAGAATGAAAGAGAAAGAAGAGTGGAGGTCATAGAAACTGTGGACCAGGAAGTGGGAAAGATTAGTGAGGGTGAAGTCCGGAAAGCTCTGAAAAGAATGAAGAAGGGGAAGGCAGTAGGACCTGATGACATACCAGTGGAGGTTTGGAAATGTCTTGGAGAGATGGCAGTGAGGTTTTTGACTCAAATATTTAATGGAATATTTGAGGGTGAGAAAATGCCTGAAGAATGGAGAAGAAGTGTGCTGGTTCCCATTTTTAAGAACAAGGGTGATGTACAGAGTTGTAGCAACTACAGGGGAATTAAGTTGATGAGCCACACAATGAAGATCTGGGAGAGAGTTGTGGAAGCAAGACTTAGACAAGAGGTGACTATCTGTGAGCAGCAGTATGGTTTCATGCCAAGAAAGAGCACCACAGATGCCATCTTTGCTTTGAGGATGTTGATAGAGAAGTACAGAGAGGGTCAGAAAGAACTCCATTGTGTGTTTGTGGATTTAGAAAAAGCATATGACAGGGTGCCAAGAGAGGAGGTGTGGTATTGCATGAGGAAATCTGGAGTGGCAGAAAAGTATGTTAGACTGGTACAGGACATGTATGAGGACAGCAGGACAGTGGTGAGATGTGCTGTAGGAGTGACAGATAGCTTCAAGGTGGAGGTGGGATTGCATCAAGGATCGGCTCTGAGCCCCTTCTTGTTTGCTCTGGTGATGGACCGACTAACAGATGAGGTCAGGCAGGAATCCCCATGGACTATGATGTTTGCAGATGACATTGTGATATGTGGTGAGAACAGGGAACAGGTGGAAGAGAACTTGGAGAGGTGGAGGTATTCACTTGAAAGAAGAGGAATGAAAGTCAGCCGTAGTAAGACAGAGTACATGTGTGTGAATGAGAGGGAGGCCAGTGGAACAGTGAGGCTACAAGGAGCAGAGGTCACAAAGGTGCAGAACTTCAAGTACTTGGGGTCCACTGTCCAGGAAAATGGGGAATGTGGTAAAGAGGTGAAGAAGAGAGTCCAGGCAGGATGGAGTGGATGGAGAAAAGTTTCAGGAGTGATTTGTGACAAAAAGGTGTCAGCAAAGGTCAAAGGAAAAGTTTACAAGACAGTGGTGAGACCAGCTATGTTGTATGGTCTGGAGACAGAGACATGGACAAAAAGACAGGAGAAAGAACTGGAAGTGGCAGAAATGAAGATGCTGAGGTTCTCCTTAGGAGTGACAAGGATGGATAAGATCAGGAATGAGATAATCAGAGGTACAGCACATGTTGAACAACTGGGAGATAAAGTTAGGGAGGCCAGACTGAGATGGTTTGGACATGTCCAGAGGAGGGACAGTGGGTATATTGGTAGAAGGATGTTAGAAATGCAGCTGCCAGGAAAAAGACAAAGAGGAAGGCCAAAGAGGAGATATATGGATGCAGTTAGAGAGGACATGGAGGTAGTTGGAGTGAGGACAGAGGATGCAGAGGACAGAGTGAGGTGGAGGAGGATGACTCGCTGTGGCGACCCCTGAAAAGGGAAAAGCCGAAAGAAGAAGAAGAAGTTTGCAAAAACAAACATAGTTGAATGATAAAAGATATATATCTTCTATCATTTCATGCAAATTTGTAAGATGATGTCAGTGGACCTTTAAGCGTACTAAATATTTGTTTTATGCATGTAAAAAAAACTCAAATTATTTGTCTCATTGACCCTCACACCCCTTATCCTACAGCCCCAAGTCTAGAAACAGAGGAAATGCTGGGTTGTCTTTATTCCTTTTGCACAAGTCACTTGATGCATGCAAAGGTGACTAACACGCCCATATCAGAACACAAATGTCTGACTTTGAGAGTCAAAACAACCTCATACTCTTTCCTTCACCGCCTCCTCTCCATCTCTCTCTGCCTCTTTCTCTCTGTGAATGCTGTTGCTGCTTTGCATCTTCTCAAAGCTCCGAGCTCTAACGACTGAGTCAGGGCTCGAATGCGGCCATGCAGTTTATAAGTTGTCACAGCTTGCTGACAACGAAACCAGTAATTAGCTGGATCGTCCTGGGATGAGAGAAAGACAAGAAAGTCATTGTGCATGCGTGTGAAAAAGGGTGCGCCCAGTCTTTTAGTCAGGCTCTTATTTGCCATTTTTTGTTGCCATTTATTTCTGTTCTGCAATCATTAATTCAAAATATTGAATACATTTAACTGAATTTAACTGATCTTTGTTGGATCAGGTACAGATGAAGATATATTCTGTGGTGGCTTGCAGGATTCTGGTCGTGGACTTATTTAAACCCGAGGCGTGTGTTAAAGGTCGCCTGCATAGTTAATGTGGCTGGTAGGGATTTCAGCGGCATTAATCCTGGAAGGAGGAGGATGCAAAGCAGGTGGGCGGATGCTCCCAGAGACTTAGAGTTAGGTCAAAGAAAAGAGGAGGATGGGTGTAGACAATGAAAGAAAGATGGAAAGAGTAGCAAGGCTTAAATACGGGGTGAATTAAACACACATCAACCTTTGTAGTCGTGTTGATTTTCTGAAATTGACTCTGTGTGCAGCCAAAAAGCCTCAGCAGCTGGTGAGTATCTGCCTGTGCGGAGAGGCCTCCTTGTCAACGCCGCTGATTCGTTTCGCAGCACATGCACGTCCACGGTGTGAGCTGTGTTGACGGACACTCGGCGGGGATCTATTTTTGTCTGAGCAATTTAAATGTCAGCTGAATAAAAAGCAAAGCATCTGTCTGCCTTTCCAAGCACATGTTGTATATACAGTAAACATGGTGTCCGTCCTCGCCAGCTCCATAAACACATCGGGGTCATTCATTAAAACCAAACGCCTGGTCTAATCTCCCAGCATGTGGCTCTGTCAGCTTATAATAATTAAACTAACGATTGTTATGACACAACTAGACCGTGTAAATTTATTTTTGAGAAGGGTTTATTGTTCCTGTGAGTAGCTTTGACTGTAACGTAACGCTCCTGGACATGAGCTCTGATGCGTGAGTTTACCTTGGCCTGCTACTGAATGTTCAGTGACTTGAGATGATAAGTGGTTGTTCCTGTTTCACAAGAACCACGTGAAAGAAAAGCCGGGGGAAAACCTTTCTGACAGCGGTGAAGCAGAGGACAAAATGTTAATGATGAAGAGGAGAAGGAATGAAGGACGTTAAGCTTTTAATCGTTCGTGTTGACAGTCAGAGGGCAGAATTCGGGAACACAACCCAGATTTCTTGGTCGACCTGACAAATACACACACCCTGCCTCGAGGCAGTTCTCATACAAAACATTATGCAAACGATCAACCCATTTAATTGAAGTGGCGATCCACAGAAAACGAAAGCAGCTGAATCATCTAGATGCTTTATCTCTGACTTCTCTTGCTCCATTTGTTCTGAATATGCAGACTGACCTGTAAGATTTGTCTCATTCTCATCCGTTTGAGGAAACATACCCCCAGGTGCTCACCAGTGATAGTCTGCCGAAGACCAGAGTGATATGGTCGAACCATAGAAAGGCTGTGTGGCTCCAAACAAACCCACAGACACTGAAGACCTGAGGGCGAAGCACCGTGCACCAAGTGCGTCTGACATATTTGATTTACTGAAGATGAGGTCAACAAAAGTAGGGCATTATGATCAAAAGCTGACTGACTGGCTGTGTCATTCATTAGAGTGATTTTTTTAAAATTATTTTAAAGCACTACCTGAGCACTTAGTCAATCAAAAAATGGTTTCCAGCTCAAAAAAATGGTCTCCAGGGGTCTCCAGCTGTAAATACTTGGGTGTGCACCTGAATGATAACCTCATCCTGATCAAGAAAGCTCATCAGAGACTCTACTTCCTCAGGTGGATGAGACGAGCTGGTCTGAGAAGCTCAGTCCTCACCTCCTTCTACAGGTGTGCAGTGGAGAGCATCCTGTGCTCCAGCATCAACGTGTGGCATGCAGGCTGCACAGCTGCAGAAAGAAAAGCTTAGCAGAGAGTAGTGAAGGCTGCACAGAAGATGTTGGAATCAGTCTCCCCACCATCATAGACATCTACACCTCCAGATGTTTCATGGTGCTATGCTCATTCGTACTCATCTGCTCACACAGACTCATGTTCGTGCTGCTGTTCGGTGTATTATTTTTATGCTATAGTGCTTAGTGTATATTTAGTTGATGTTTTTCTTAATTCATATCTTAGATCTTATTTTACTTTTTATTGTTGGATGTAACTGGGACCCTGTGTACACAATTTCATTCCACCACATGTGCCACATGTGGTGCGAATGACAAATAAAGATTCTCTGACTCTGACAAAAGGCAGGCATATCTGTGATTAGAACAGTAGCCCCTTTCATAAGTCAGACCCATGCAGTTCCCGCACAGACGAGTCCGGCTTTAATACCCATCGGGTCATTCATAAAACAAAGTTGAATCCGGCCACAGCCCGCCCTCAATGGAGCATTCACAAAACAATTTGGAGCGCGTGTTGAAAAGAGGCGTGGTGAAAATGTGCAGCTCAGAGGACGTGGTGCCTGCGTGTTTAACGTGGGACCGCACCGCAGAGGTGGATGTAAACAAACATGGCGACGCTAGCGAACATTGTTGTGCTTCTCCAAATTCAAGATCTTTTTTATTGAATTTTTCATTTTTTTTTCTTCAGACAACAACAACAACAAACAAAAACAACAACAACAACAAAAAAACACAACAATCAATCTAAGTTACAACATGTAGAAAATAATCCCTACCCAATCACTGCCAAAAGAAAAGGGAAAAAAATAAATAAAAGGTAAAATAGCCAAGAGACTGCATTAACCTGAATGAGTTATGTTGTCAAAGAGACTGGAACAGATTCAGGAAAGGTCCCCAGACATTCTCAAATTTACCCTCTTTCTGTTGGAGTGTGAATCTGATTTTCTCCAGCTTTAAACAGGACATGATGTCAGCCAACCACTGAGCGTGAGTGGGTGGAAACGGTTCTTTCCACCTAAGCAAAATAGCTCGTCTGGCCAGGAGAGAGGTGAACGATATTACATGTTGTTGGTTTTTATTTAGGTTTGTCATGCCCTCTACAAGACCAAACAGAGCAATCAGTGGGTCAGGGTTCAGGCGTGTATCTAGTACATGTGATAAAGTCTGAAAGATTTCCCGCCAATATTTGTTCAGAGATGGGCAAAACCAAAACATATGGGAGAGAGAGGCTTCAGCATGTTTGCATCTCACACAGTATGGGCTGACATCAGGATACATAGAGGACAATTTCAGTTTAGAGATGTGAGCTCTGTGCACCACTTTAAATTGTATTAGACAATGTCTAGCACAGAGAGAACTGGAGCTCACCAGTTTGAGTATGGAGGTCCAAGAGTCCTCTGAAATAGAGGAGCCGAGATCCTCTTCCCAAGCAGCTTTGATTTTATCTGAGGAAGCACGCTTCAAATCCAATAGTTTACTGTAAATGAATGAAATGGACTGTTTTTTATTTGGGTCTAGAGAAAGAATAGTGTCAACAATACTGCTATCAGTTGAAATGGAGAGGCTGGACAAATGAAGAGTAATAAAGTGCCGTATTTGGAGATACCTAAAAAAATTGGACTGGGGAAGACTAAATTTTTCACATAGTTGTTGAAATGAAGCTAAAGTGTTATTGAGAAACAAGTCATTGAAGCGTACTATACCCCTTCTTTGCCATTCTTTAAAAACAGAGTCCTGAGATGAGGGTTTGAAAAGTTGGTTAGACATGATAGGGCTATAGAGAGAGAAACTAGAGAAATTGAAACATTTACGAAATTGTGCCCAGATTTTTAGTGAGTGTTTTATAACTGGATTTATAACAGTTGTAAGTGGTGGAAGCGGGAGTGAGGATCCCAAGAAAGCCACGGAGGACCATTTCCCAGAACACTGTGACTCCATCTCTACCCAGTCAGGGCTGTCAGGCCTGTTGTAATAGAATGACCAGAATGCTAGACAGTGCAAGTTTGCTGCCCAATAATAAAAGCGGAAATTTGGAAGGGCAAGACCGCCTGCGGCCTTAGTTTTTTGGAGATGTGTCTTATTTAAGCGTGGACGTTTTCCTTGCCACAGATATGATGAAATGATGGAATCTAACTGAACAAAGAATGAACCAGGGATAAAAACAGGAATATTTTGAAAAAGATATAAAAACTTAGGTAAAGTGACCATCTTGACTGAGTTAATACGGCCTGTGAGGGAAATGGAAAGCGGTGACCATCGGGATAATGCCTGCTTTGTCTGATTCAACAGAGAGACAAAGTTTTCTTGATATAAATCTTTATACCTCCTCGTAACTGTAACACCCAGGTAAGAGAATTTTGTCTTCTCAATTTTAAGAGGCCATTTACCAAAGTCAAGAGTCTGCGCCAGGGTATTGACAGGGAAAATTACACTTTTACTCAGGTTTAATTTGTAACCAGAGTTTATTCCAAATTCCTCAAGTAATGATAAAACGGAGGGCAGCGTGTCAGTCGGATGAGAAATGAAAAGTAAAAGGTCATCAGCATAAAGGGAGACCTTGTGCTCCATATCGCCTCTCCAGATTCCTGAAATTGTGTCACAGGACCGCAAAGCAGTGGCAAGAGGTTCAATTGCCAGGTCAAAGAGCATAGGGCTCAGTGGGCATCCCTGGCGAGTTCCTCGATGTAGACTGAAGGGTTTTGATATCTGAGAGTTGGTACGAATGGTTGCGGTGGGATGTGAATAAATTAATTGCACCCATGTAATGAAATTGGGGCCAAAACCAAATTTGTCAAGAACATTAAACAAGTAGTCCCATTCAACCCGATCAAATGCTTTCTCTGCATCAAGGGAAATAACACACTCAGGAACAGTATCCGAAGGAGAATAAATAATGTCCAAAAGGCGTCTGACATTAAAAAAGGAGTGCCTGCCTTTAATGAATCCAGTCTGGTCTTTTGATATGATCAAAGGAAGGATCTTTTCCAACCTTTGAGCAAGAACTTTGGCTAAAATTTTGGCGTCTGTATTTAAAAGGGAGATTGGTCGATAAGAGGAACAGTGAGTTGGGTCTTTTCCTTTCTTTGCAATGAGGGTAATGCAGGCCTCTAAAAAAGATTTCGGAAGGGATCCTTGGTCAAATGACTCTAAGAGAACCGAGTGTAGGAGTGGGGAAAGTAATGAAGAAAATTTCTTAAAAAATTCAGCAGGGAAGCCGTCAGGACCCGGACATTTGCCAGACTGCATTACCGATACAGCTGACACAATTTCTGTCAGGGATATTGGGATCTCCAGTGCATCTTTCAGGTTGGGTGTGAGTTTTGGCATGTTGGTCTTTTCGAAAAACTGAGAAGATAAATTCTTGTTGGTTTGGGATTCTGAAGTATATAAATGGGAATAAAAGTCCTTAAATGCTCTGTTAATTTGTAAATGATCTAGAGTTGTGGTGCCGTTCTCTAATTGGATCTTAGGGATGATTTGTTTAGCCATGGCACCCTTCAACTGATTTGCCAGTAGTTTTCCTGACTTTTCTCCATGTATGTAAAATGATGATTTAATTTTCAAAAGTGATTGTGGGTCGTGGGTCGTGGGGCGACCGTGGTGTAGTGGTAATGGCAGTCGACCCCTGATCGGAAGGTTGGAGGTTCGAATCCCGCATCCGCCCACCATGTGTCGTTGTGTCCCTGGGCAAGACACTTAACCCCGAGTTGCTCCCGGTAGGTCTGGATGGCGCCTTGCAAGGCAGGCTACCACTACCGGTGTATGAATGTCTGAATGAATGGGTGGATGGCTGGTATTGTAAAGCGCTTTGGGGCTCCTCACAGGGGGCTGGAAAGCGCTATATAAATAAGCTCCATTTACCATTTACCATTTACCATTGTTCTATTGAGTATGTAGACAATAAATCAAACTTAGTTTTGAGTTCTACTTTTTTTTTGTACAGATTAGGGCATTTGTTTTGAGCGTATTGTTGATCAATTTCTTTTATCTGCTGGGCTAAATCATTTCTTTCTTTTTGAGATTTTTGCCTCAGTCGGGCGGTATATGAAATGATTTGTCCCCTAAGATAGGCCTTAAGGGTATCCCAAACTGTTGACAGTGGGATCCCAGGAGTTCTGTTTATGGATAGAAAGAAGGTTATTTCTTTTTCTATAAATGTAACAAAATCATTGTTTAACAGTAACGTTGAATTGAATCTCCACTGTCTACTCCTTATAGGAATGTCAGGGAGGGACAAAGACAGAGTGACAGGTGCATGGTCTGAGATGACAATACTGTGGTAGTCACAGCCACGGACAGAGGGAAGAAGTTTGTTGTCCATGAAAAAGTAATCGATCCTCGAGTATGAATGATGAACATGAGAAAAAAAAGAATATTCTCTCTCAGCTGGGTGTAAAAAACGCCATACATCGCACAGGCCATACTTAGATAGAAAGGCACGAATAGTGTGGGACGACCTGCTGGCTGTGGCAGGGTTTGTAGAGGATCTGTCCAAAACTGGGTCCAACCAGCAATTCAAGTCACCACTGAGTATCAATGAGTATGTGTTTAGGTCCGGGAGCAGTGAGAATAATTTCTCAAAGAAACCAACATCATCCGTATTTGGGGCATAAACGTTAACTAGCACTACTGGTGTGTTGTACAATTTACCGGAAACAATCACAAAACGACCATATTTATCTGAGTTAACTTGAAAAGGTTCAAATGAAATGTCTTGACTGATGAGGATCGAGACGCCCCGAGCCTTTGCTCGAAATGAGGAATGGAAACTCTGCCCGTGCCATGTTTGCAGTAATCGTTTGCTATCGTCACTTCTAATGTGAGTCTCCTGCAGGAAAGCAATGCCTGTATTTAACTGTTTTAAATGAGAGAGCACCTTCCTTCTCTTGACGGGGTGGTTCAAACCTTTGACGTTCCAGCTTGACAACACCAACTGACCACTCATATTACTAATAATTTGTATAAGAAAGGTAGGTAATACAGTCTAATGTGTTGATGGCTGTGCAGTTCTTGGCAAAGTGAAAGAAAATATAAATTAATGGCAGTGATGGACCCCCCACCCCCTCCCTTTCCCACCCTGGACAGCTGCAACAGACAGAAGCAGCAAGCTCCATAGAAATTAAAAATAAGTCTCCTGTCTAACTTTTAAACTAGTGCTCCAGTATCATAAGAGGAAAAAAAAATGTATAAGCACCTCATGCAAGGCCAAAAATGTACACATAGATGTGTGATCACGCATACACATATAAACAAAGTTAAATTAATCCTAATCCTAAATTAAATCTTCAATCAGTCCAAGACCAATTCAAGATTCAATTCAAGATAGTCAACAGGTAAACAAGAAGAGGAAAAATGTTAATAGTTCAAAATAATATATTAAAAACATTATATATTTCACCCATTTTTATACATGGATAGGCCTACTTCAATTATTTATGTGCCTAAATACCTAATGCCTAAAAAAAAAAAAAAAAAAATTTTTTTTTTTATAAGCACCTCACAAACTAGTTTAAAGTATGCAAGGCCAAAAAATGTAGACACATGTGTACCGGTAATCACGCACACATATACAAACGTAAAGTTAAATTAATCCCAATCTCAAATTAATTATCAATCAATCCAGGACTAACCCAAGATTCAGCTCAAAATAGTCAACAGGTAAACGAGAAAAGGAAAAATGTTTCATTTCAAAAATGTTAATAGTTCAAAAAAAAGCTGCAACTAAAAAAGTCTCAGATAATCAGAGTATGGGCAGAGTCCTGCTCATCTGTTCCTCACCTCATGTAAAGAAAAGTTTAGTGTAATAATCAAAGCCAGTGCGGGAACAGCGCATTGTTCATCAGTTAGAAGAAAAGTTTAAATGTTACTTGCGCTGTGAAGCTTGAAAGGTGTCCATGAACTTCTGCGCCTCCTCCACAGAGCCCAGCCACTTTCTGTGTCCATCAGGTAAAGTCACGCGAAGTCGAGCAGGAAAAAGCAGAGCAGGTTTTAGACCCAAAGAATACAGCGCAGACATCACTTCCTTATATTCCACTCGCTGGTTGAGGACTTCTGGGCTGTAGTCTTCCACGATCCGCACCGGTTTCCCCTGGTATTCAAGCCTGCCTCTGCGTCGGGCCTCCCGGATCATGAGCTCCTTCACCTGGACCCGGTGCACTCGCAGGATAACCGGGCGCGGCCGCTGGTCCGAGGCGGGTTTCGGAGCGAGGGTTCGATGGGCCCGGTCCAGTTCGGGTGGAGAAGGAAGCGTGTCACGCCCGTAGATGTCGCACAGCAGGTTGGAGAAGAAGTCTGTGGGACGTCCGCTTTCAATAGATTCCGGTAAACCCAGCACACGAATATTCTGCCGTCTGCTTCGATTTTCTAAATCCGCCAGTTTAGATCTTAGTCTGGTGTTTTCCTCCTGGAGAGTTGAGCAGGTGTTTTCCACCTCCGACATGCGCTGGCTCAGGTCGTTAGTGACAAGTTCCAGTGATGACACACGCTGGCCGTGTTCCTCCACCGCGAGCCGGGTCTGGTCCAATTTGAGATCCAGCTGACTAAAAGTTTGTTTAAACTCAGCTGACAGCGCAGCGCGGTGCTCCTCGAGCAGCGAGGTAATTGCCTCGAGGGTTAGGCCAGCGTCATCCTTCTCGGAGTCCTTCTTCGATCTTGCCGACCTCTGAGACATTTTTTAATCCAAAATCTTCAAAAGAGATGCTTAATGGAAGTTGTGTGC
The DNA here is from genome assembly GCA_038048925.1 of Garcialebias charrua. Taxonomy (NCBI): domain Eukaryota; kingdom Metazoa; phylum Chordata; class Actinopteri; order Cyprinodontiformes; family Rivulidae; genus Garcialebias; species Garcialebias charrua. Next base: position 15,700 of record JBBPBX010060262.1, read on the forward strand.
GTGATAATAGGCAAAAAATATTACATATAGAGGGCTTGGTGGTACTATAAAATAAATTTTACCCGGAGCACTGGCAAGTGCGACTCACTCCATCTCACGACCACACCCCTTGTTGTGCTTCTCCGAATGCTTTTTTTTTTTTTTGCTCTCGCATCAGTAAAGCAATCCGCTCCAGAAGGGCCCCATCCTTCACTGTACCGGTAAGTCCCTTTTTCCTCCTCTGCGCGCAGAGACAGGAGCACACAGGTCTCTGCATCACCCCAATTAGACATTTCCGTGATGATCAATAAAAAAAGAAAAAGATTCGGCGAAGAATAGCAAGTGATGCGCGAGCAAAATACAGATGTCATGTTGTTGTTTACACATTTAAATACAGCGCGACAGTGTGCGCCGGGATAGTACGTGGGAGAGTACGTCATTATTCAAATCAGTTTGAAGCCGCGCAGCCCCGAGACCTTTCACAAGTCGACAGATGCGGGTTTAACACTACCTCTGCTCACGGATCAGGGGCGGCTCAGAGGCGAGTCAACTTAACTCGCCAAGGCGCGTTTGTGTGTTTTCTGAATGCTCGTTGGAGGTCTGAACACGCATCAGAGACGGATTGATGAGTCTTACGAAAGGGGCTAGTGTGGCCACTCTTCACAAAAAAGCCACTTTCTGCAACAACAAGCAAGGGTGTCTCTAAAAGTTAACTGTGCCCATTATTTACTGAATAAACATGTTCACAGTCTGTGGGTTTTCAACAGTCATTGTTTCTGTGATATCACTAGTGGCCTGTGCAGTGTTGATGTGAAGAGCATGCTGTGTAAAAACACAAAAGTGTTGCTTTTTTCAATTCCTTAGAACCTAAGTGTTTAACTGGTAACGGCTCACCAGCGTCTCTACTTTCTCCGCAAGCTGAAAAGGGCTGGAGCTCCAACCCCCATCATGTGCACCTTCTACAGAGGTGCCATAGAAAGTGTCCTGACCAGCTGCATCACGGTGTGGTTTGGTGCATGTACTGCATCCTGCCGCAAGAGCCTCCAGCGCATCGTGAGAGCAGCTGAGAAGATTGTCGGCACCTCCTTCCCCTCACTACAGGACTTACACAGCAACCGCCTCACTCGGAAAGCCCTCTGCATGGCAGGTGATCCCACACACCCACTACACAGCTGCTTCAGCCTGCTGCCTTCAGGGAGGAGACTGAGGAGTCTCCAGGCTCGAACCAGCAGACTGAGTGACAGCTCTGTTCATCAGGCAGTCAGGATGCTAAACTCTCTGCCTGCTCTGCCTCCCCTCCCACTTGTACTGCCTTAATCACAAAAAACTTTCACACATTACCACACAACACAAAGATTTTAACACTGGACTCTGTGTCATCAAAACGGGTTATTCACTCAACTCACGGTCATGTGCTCATTCAGTTTGCACTACTTCTTATATTTGCACTAATGTTTGTATTACATTACTGCCTATAGTCATACTACTGTTTACATTTCACTGTTTACATTTATTACTACTGTTTACATTTATTACTACTGTTTACATTTATTACTACTGTTTACATTTATTACTACTGTTTACATTTATTACTACTGTTTACATTTATTACTACTGTTTACATTTATTACTACTGTTTACATTTACACTACTTTTTATATCTACACTACTGCTGATATATATATTCTTTTTACTAGCCTTATTGCATATGCCACTTTACCTCTATACCAATATCAACTACCTCATACATATACTGTGTACATAAACTTCATATGCTGCTTTGTCACTCTTTTACAAATGTCAATGCCAGAACCTTCATTTTATTTTATAGATATACTTTTTACACTTTTATACTACTATGCAAAAAACTCAGGACAGTATTACACTTTTATTATTTCATTTTATGCTTATGTTTATTAAATGTTTAGTGTTGGTGTAACTTTTAATACTTTTATACTTTTATACTACTATGCAAAAACTCAGGACAGTATTACACTTTTATTATTTCATTTTATGCTTATGTTTATTAAATGTTTAGTGTTTAGTGTTGGTGTAACTTTTCATACTTTTATACTTTTACTGTATACTACTATGCAAAAACTCAGGACAGTATTACACTTTTATTATTTCATTTTATGCTTATGTTTATTAAATGTTTTAGTGTTTTAGTGTTTAAATGGTTACTGTTGCACCGAGGACTGAGAGAAATGCAATTTCAATGTATGTCCTGTACATATTGCAGTTTTGACAATAAAGTTGACTTTGACTTTGACTTGACTTGACTTTGATTCGCAAGCTATTCCTGCTATAGACTATCACCATTTAATTAAGAAACAAACTACCGGTAATTGGATTCACAAATTCACTTCCATGATTACTGACAATTGGCATTATCTTATGAGAAACTCTAATTTATTTTATTTTACTAGCAATGACAACAATGTAAGAGGGGGACAGTTGAACCTGGAGGCATCCACCTCTGTTTAATGATGGACAGTTTCTTTTCACAAAGATGGCCTCCTTTACTCCTCTCTCAAACCATTGTTCCTCTCTATCAAGGATGTGAACATCTTCATCCCTGAAAGATTTTTTTTAGATTTTTCTACCTGGATTATTGAGCATGCATCAGGGTACAAATGCCAATTCATCACTAAACAGTTGAACCAACAGGGTCAGTGCATTTGTACACAAAAAACAAAAAAGTCCACCCATTTCTGTCCTAAAACTCCCCAGCATCCAGTCTGTTGTGTTCAAGTGGAACATATAATTTCAATAATTCACATGGAAATTTACCTGCAACTCTTACATCTTACTGTTTCTGTAAGAGCTCAATTTTCAGTTTCAAATAAAACAGTTTGCTGGGAATTCCCGAAGGCGCAAATCCTTGTAGCTATTATATTATTTAGTTATTTAATTAACATTTTCTGTACATGAGCCTCTTTTTGTGCTGCAGCACACAACCTGTTCCTACATAAACACACACACACGAACCTTTGAACTACTGTACTCTGTAATGCAGTATCAGGTTTTCTTATGAAACTGATATAGAGGCTGACCTTTAAGCCGGACCAGCATGGTCAAATCAGCGGCCCCACCTCCACCATTTCTCTGTCTCACACACTCCCCTGGCTTTCAGTGTGGAGGTATCTACAGACATGGAGAGAGTGAGACTTCCTGTTTATGATCATGTGAGCAAATATTACCAGCAAAGCTGTAAAAACCACCTGCACAACATTCCTGCTAATTGTTGAAAGTGCTGATGAGCGGGTGTAAGAAAGCCTTGATGCACTGAAACAATGTTGATGGAATCATACACTGGTGTCAGTGTAGCCCGGGGTAAAAAAGCTCATTGGGTGTTACATCAGTTTCTGCTTTCCCACCTGCGTTTCGAACAGCGGACACTACAGGCAAGCTGAGAGAGTCAGGGGATCATCCTGTGGAAATATTTGAGGTTTCATGGTGCTTGGAAAACCTGAGGCAAGTCCAGAGCGTTTGAAACTGGGCTCTGTGGAAAGGTTACAAATACAGGTAGTCCTCGACTTACGACGGCCTCGACTTACAATGTTTCGCGGTTACGTCACGCATCTCCCATAAAAAAAATAAAAAAAAACTTTTTGAATTTTTTTATTTTGAAAGCCGAGTTCCGAGTTCCTTCCGGTTTTGACAGCAGTAGCTTGACGGCAGAGGGCCGGACCTGCAGACCTTGGACCGGCAGACCGACGAGGAGGGACAAGCTAACATGCTAATAGACCTTATGGTCTGTGGACCACGCGAAGCAATGGAAAACTACAGGCAGCTGCAGAAATTGGAGGAACAACGAGCTAACATGCTAACAGGCGGAGGAAGGCTTCACCAGCTCCCAGTAGGTTATTAACTCTTTTTTCCCTTCATTATGACTCCAAATGTATGTGTTTTTTTGTAATTATGTAGGGTACTGTGTTAGGATAGATAATAATAATAATAATAATAATGTCTTTTCCTGTCATCTGCGTATGTTTCCCATACACAGACGAAATTCGTCTCTGCATTTAACCCAACCACCTACCAGGTGGTGCAGTGAGCAGCCCGAAAGCGCCCGGGGAGCTGGAGAAATGTGCATTCATAGACACCCCAAGGTGGGTAGTTAAGTGCTTGGTAAAATATACAAACCGGATTCCAAAAAAAGTTGGGACACTAAACAAATTGTGAATAAAACTGAATGCAATGATGTGGAGATGCCAAATGCCAATATTTTATTCGTAATAGAATATAGAGTCAGAGTCAGAGAGTCTTTATTGTCATTTGCACCGCATGTGGTACATGTGATGAAAACGAGATTATGTACACAGGGTCCCAGTTACATCCAACAACAAATGCAAGAGAAAAACAGTAATAACATCTAGGATTAACTAAGAAAAACATCAACTAGTAATACACTAAGCCCTAATGTAATAGAAAAACATCATTATAAACAGCAGCACGAACACGAGTCTGTATGAGCAGATGGTCACAAATGAACACAGCAACAAGAAAACAGATCAGCATCAGCATGATGTGATATTTTGCAGTGTTTATTCATATTGATTATTTATTCATGAGTCTAACAGCCTCAGGGTAGAAGCTGTTCCTCAGTCATGACAGATGACAGATCAAAAGTTTAATCTGAGTAAATGTAACATTTTAAAGGAAAAATATGTTGATTCAAAATTTCACAGTGTCAACAAATCCCAAAAAAGTTGGGACAAGTAGCAATAAGTGGCTGGAAAAAGGAAATTGAGCATATAACGAACAGCTGGAAGACCAATTAACACTAATTAGGTCAATTGACAACATGATTGGGTATAAAAAGAGCTTCTCAGAGTGTCAGTGTCTCTCAGAAGCCAAGATGGTAAGAGGATCACCAATTCCACCATTGTTGCACAGAAAGATAGTGCAGCAATACCAGAATGGTGTTACCCAGCGTAAAATAGCAAAGACTTTTAAGTTATCATCATCAACCGTGCATAACATCATCAAAAGATTCAGAGAATCTGGAACAATCGCTGTGCATAAGGGTCAAGGCCGTAAAACTCTACTGGATGCTCGTGATCTCCGGGCCCTTAAACATCACTGCACCTCAAACAGGAATGCCACTGTCAAGGAAATAACAGAATGGGCTCAGGAATACTTCCAGAAAGCATTGTCAGTGAACACAATCCACTGTGCCATCCGCCGTTGCCAGCTGAAACTCTACAGTGCAAAGAGGAAGCCATTTCTAAGCAAGCTCCACAAGCTCAGACGTTTGCACTGGGCCAGGGGTCATTTAAAATGGAGTGTGGCAAAATGGAAGACTGTTCTGTGGTCAGATGAGTCACGATTTGAAGTTCTTTATGGAACACTGGGACGCCATGTCATCTGGACCAGAGAGGACAAGGATAGCCCAAGTTGTTATCAACGCTCCGTTCAGAAGCCTGCATCACTGATGGTATGGGGTTGCATGAGCGCTTGTGGCATGGGCAGCTTGCATGTCTGGAAAGGCACCATTAATGCAGAGAACTATGTTCAGGTTCTAGAACAACATATGCTCCATCTAGACGTCATCTCTTTCAGGGAAGACCCTGCATTTTTCAACAAGATAATGCCAGACCACATTCTGCAGCAATCACAACATCATGGCTACGTAGGAGAAGGATCCGGGTACTGAAATGTCCAGCCTGCAGTCCAGATCTTTCACCTATAGAGAACATTTGGCGCATCATAAAGAGGAAGGTGCAACAAAGAAGGCCCAAGACGATTGAACAGTTAGAGGCCTGTATTAGACATGAATGGGAGAGCATTCCTATTTCTAAACTTGAGAAACTGGTCTC
>JBBPBX010060263.1:6229-21503 GCA_038048925.1 Garcialebias charrua
ATATATATACAGGGAACCCTCGACTTACGGCACCCCCGACCTACGGCAACTCGGACTTACGAACGCACTGTAAAAAAATATATATATTTTTTTATAAATGAATACATGTACAGTACTGTACAGTCACCAAGCACTTAGCCTATCCTAACACAGTTTTTAAAGATGAAGGAGTGAGTTGAATTGTCTCCCTTTCACATAAAGTGAAAGTAGCTCCCTTTATGTGAATGGAGCCTGCTGGGGAGGAGGGAGACAATTCAACTCACTCCTTAACTGTGTTAGGATAGGCTAAGTGCTTGGTGACTGTACAGTACTGTACATTTATCTATTTATACATTAAAATTTAATTAAATATATATATTTTTTTAATAAATAGATAAATGTACAGTACTGTACAGTCACCAAGCACTTAGCCTATCCTAACACAGTTTTTAAAGATGAAGGAGTGAGTTGAATTGTCTCCCCAGCAGGCTGGCAGAGTTGCTTCCGGTAAGTCTGGATGGCGCCTTGCAAGGCAGGCTACCACTACCGGTGTATGAATGTCTGAATGAATAGGTGGATGGCTGGTATTGTAAAGCGCTTTGGGGTTCCTCACAGGGGGCTGGAAAGCGCTATATAAATAAGCTCCATTTACCATTTACCATTCTGTTCTGCCTGTACCCAAAACAACTGTGTGTTTATCTGAATTTGGCTCCCCCGGCTGACCTCGAAGGGCATCTTATCTGAATACGCCTGGAGGACATGTAATCTGACGCTCAACCCTGCCCATCTGGGAACTCCACCGTCAAGCAGAGTGAACCAACTGAATAAACATTCTGTCATCATTTCAGGACTCTTGGATTCTCATTAGCGTTGACCTTTTTCATTCATTCATTCAACCTTTATTTAAACAGATGTCACATTGAGCCTCAAAGACTCATTTACAAGTGAGATCTGTTGGACAGACAATAAACGTGGTGAAAAATGACACATACGATTTGGAGACAAAAAAATTCCCAACACATTTTTGAACTCTGAAGGTCAAAAATGTGGTAATGAGAAAAATCTTGCACACAAGCACATAATGACACCAACATTACGCAGAGGGTGGGGGAGTGGGACTCAAAGGCGGTTGCATGCCAGCCCATACTGCAGAGTTCAGACAGAATCACTCAGTTCATGGAGATCTGTGCACACTCGGGGGTGGGGGGGGACTGCCGAGGATGGCCAGCGGCGAGTCCTGAAATGATGACAGAATGTTTATTCAACTGGGCTCCTCTGAAAAGTCTGTGGAATTCCTCAGCAGAAGGGTTGGAAGGGGTGACAGTGTCAAGTTTACAAAACTTCAGCAGGTGTGTTAAGATAAGATGGCCTGTCAAGGCCTGACAGTGAGCCAAATTTCAGATAAACTCGGTTGTTTTGGGAACAGGCAGAACTTTAATGACATCTGCCTTCAGTCTGTGTCGGTCCACTGACTTCCGAAATGCCCAAATTAAAAAGACCAAACAAATGGAACGTGCCTGAGAAAATCCCCGAGATGTAATCCATTCAGCCAAAAGTCTGGTTTCTCGAGACATGAACCAAGCCATCATGTAAGGCAGGCAGTCTGACCAGGTCCAGATTAGCCGCCGACATCTTCCTTGTGTGTTGATAGACCAGGAACAAGCCAAATCCAAAAAGCAGGAACCAGTTATCATAAATCCAATTAAACGTGCGTCCTTAAGGTCCACATATGACAGCAGAGATAGACACATCACATGGGTGTAGCCAGGATTTCATGAGGGGCAGTTTGTTTAAAGGAAAAGTTGACCTGGAAAAAGCAACACGCCTCGGTGGTTCACTGGGAGCGCGTCGGGTTGCCACTCCAAACATTTTCTTGACTCGGGTTCGATCCTCACTTGGTTGAACTTATTTTACGTTTGTCTTTTATTAGATTAAAAAAAGGAGTTTGTGTTAACCACAGGAATATTAACTCCTTTTTTTAAATCCAATAAAAGACAAACGTAAAATAAGTTCAACCAAGTGAGGATCGAACCCAAGTCGAGATAAGTTTTGGAGCGGCAACCCGACACGCTCCCAGTGAACCACAGAGGCGTGTTGCATTTTCCAAGTCAACTTTTCCTTTAAACAAACCGCCCCTCATGAAATCCCTAGGCAGGACTTCATAGGCAAAGTGGGCGGTTTGTTCGAACCGAGCGAACCCCCCCTGCCTACGCGCATGCATCATCAAGTCTTCCAAGTCGATGAGATATCCAGCTGTGTGCATGCCAACAGGGCTAATCGGCTTGCCTACATCCTGTCTTCTTTTTGAAGAAATGTTATCAGTTATGTTGAGGGACCAACTGAACAAATTGAAGTCCATAGTTATGATTCGGAAGATTTTGTGGAAGAGAGGCTCTCGGACAGTTTCACAGACAAGACAGAGCAAAGTGGAGACTGAGAGGAGACGTCCGCCCTTGAGAAGAGCAATGTTGAATGAACATTGGTAAACAGTGTAGTTATATGCAGTATACATTAGAGCTGTTAATGCGTTAACACATGAGATTAAATTCAAATGAATAACTCTTTAATATTATTTAATGCAGATTAATCCATAACTATACTGTTTATCAATGTTCATTCTAAGATATGCATGCACAATCATGCACTGCTCGCACATACAACCAGATTCCATAAAAGTTGGGACACTAAACAAATTGTGAATAAAAACTGAATGCAATGATGTGGAGAGGGCAAATGTCAATATTTTATTTGTAATAGAACATCAAAGTCAAAGTCAAAGTCAACTTTATTGAAGTCAACTTTATTGAAGTCAACTTTATTGTCAGAACTGCAATATGTACAGGACATACACAGGATTGAAATTGCGTTTCTCTCAGTCCCTCGGTGCAACAGTAACCATTTAAACACTAAAACACTGAAACATATTAATACCATACCATACCATTTTATTTATAAAGCACTTTAAACAGGAACAAGTCCACACCAAAGTGCTGGACAAACAAACACGCAACAGGCAACACAGACAATGAAGTACAACACGAAAAACATAAAAACATTGCAGATCATAAATCAAACGATCCAATACAAATCAGCTGGCATTGAAAGCAATGGAGTAGTAGTGAGTTTTTAACCGGGAATAATAAACATAAGCATAAAATAGTAAAAATGTAACACTGTCCTGAGTTTTTGCATAGTAGTATAGAAGTATGAAAATTTACACCAACACTAAAACTAAAACTCAAACTAAAACATTAAACATTTAATGAACATAAGCATAGAATGAAATAATAAAAGTGTAATACTGTCCTGAGTTTTTGCATAGTAGTATAAAAAAAGTATAAAAAGTATATCTATAAAATAAACTGAAGGTTCTAGCATTGACATTTGCAAAGAGTGGCAAAGCAGCATATGAGTTAATGTACACAGTATATGTATGAGGTAGTAGTTGATGTTGGTATAGAGGCAAAAGTGGCATATGCAGTAAGGCACATTGGGCATCCTTAAATAAGGCTGGTCAGAGAATACTGTATATGTATCAGCAGTGGTGTAGATATAAAAGTAGTGTAAATGTAAACAGTAGTAATAAATGTAAACAGTATTAATAAATGTAAACATTGAATGTAAACAGTAGTATGTAAACAGTGAATGTAAACAGTAGTATGACTATAGGCAGTGATGTAATACAAACATTAGTGCAAATATGAGAAGTAGTGCAAACTGAATGAGCACATGACCGAGAGTTTAGTGAATAACCCGTTTGATGACACAGAGTCCAGTGTTAAAATCTTTGTGTTGTGTGGTAATGTGTGAGAAAGTTTTTTGTGTTAAGGCAGTTCAAATGGGAGGGGAGGCAGAGCAGGCAGAGTGTTTAGCATCCTGACTGCCTGATGAACAGAGCTGTCTCTCAGTCTGCTGGTTCGAGCCTGGAGACTCCTCAGTCTCCTCCCTGATGGCAGCAGTCTGAAGCAGCTGTGTAGTGGGTGTGTGGGATCACCTGCCATGCAGAGGGCTTTCCGAGTGAGGCGGTTGCTGTGTAAGTCCTGCAGTGAGGGGAAGGAGGTGCCGACGATCTTCTCAGCTGCTCTCACGATGCGCTGGAGGCTCTTGCGGCAGGATGCAGTACATGCACCAAACCACACAGTGATGCAGCTGGTCAGGACACTTTCTATGGCACCTCTGTAGAAGGTGCACATGATGGGGGTTGAAGCTCCAGCCCTTTTCAGCTTGCGGAGAAAGTAGAGACGCTGGTGAGCCTTCTTGGCCAGTGCTGCAGTGTTCCTGCTCCAGGACAGGTCCTTTGAGACGTGCACTCCCAGGAACTTGGTGCTGTCTACTCTCTCCACTGCGGTGCTGTTGATGGTCAGAGGGGCATGTTGGGCATCCCTCTTCCTGAAGTCCACAACAATCTCCTTTGTCTTCTCCACGTTGAGAGTGAGATTGTTGTGTCCGCACCACAAGGCCAGGCGGCTCACCTCGTTCCTGTAGTCCGTCTCATCGTTGTTGCTGATGAGACCTACCAAACTTGATGAAGTGGTTGGAGCTGTATGATGGTGTACAGTCGTGTGTTAGCAGGGTGAATAGAAGGGGGCTCAGCACACATCCTTGTGGGGCCCCTGTGTTCAATGTGATGGTGCTAGATGTGTTACCCCCAACCCGTACTGTCTGTGGTCTCCCGGTCAGTAAGTCTAGCAGCCAGTTACATAAATGACAGATCAAAAGTTTAATCTGAGTAAATGTAAAATTTTAAAGGAAAAATATGTTCATTCAAAATTTCACAGTGTCAACAAATTCCAAAAAAGTTGGGACAAGTGGCAACAAGTGGCTGGAAAAAGGAAATTAAGCATATAACGAACAGCTAGTAGACCAATTAACACTAATTAGGTCAATTGACAACATGATTGGGTTTAAAAAAGCTTCTCAGAGTGTCAGTGTCTCTCAGAAGCCAAGATGGTAAGAGAATCACCAATTCCACCATTGTTGCACAGAAAGATAGTGCAGCAATACCAGAATGGTGTTACCCAGCGTAAAATAGCAAAGACTTTTAAGATATCATCATCAACCGTGCATAACATCATCAAAATTTTGAAAGTTTTTATGTATGGTATATTTGAGGGGCGAGGTATGATATGTATGTATATATTGTGTCTGTATTTGTGTTTAATGGTTTTCTCATCCACTTACAAAAATCCGTTACTCTTGTTAAACATCAACCTGTCCGGGGACTACAGGAGGAAATTAGTATTATTACTATAACCTGGCACAATGCATCTTTCCTGTTTTTGTAGGTCAATGTATTGTTGTGCACTGTCCCTGAGAAAACAAATAAATCATCATCATCATCATCATCATAAAAGATTCAGAGAATCTGGAACAATCGCTGTGCATAAAGGGCGAGATACACTCGAGCGTCCTCACGATACGCCTATACGCAGCGTACGTACGCTGTGGCAAAAGCGTAGCCCCGCGTAGCCCCTCAGGGCATGTACGCGCAAAAGTATTTTTTTACTACGCATACGCGATGCGCGGTGTCTGACCTAAACTTCCCCGGCGCCGGACTGTTTTGTATGTTACACAAATGAAATAAATTCCCCTTCTTTATCGCTGATCGGGCCTTTTCTTTTGTTTTTTTGCCTAAAGTCAAGTAACCGCTTCTTCCTCCGTTCACTCGATGAATGAAATGAATGAATTCAGGTCCTACCTGGGTGCGCGATGTTTTAAATATTCCCTGGTGGGCTGTGTGCTGCAGGAAAAGCACTCCCTGTTATTATTTTTATTTCTGAGAGAACTTTTTATAACATATATAGTAGAAAGACCGTATCAGAACACCGCAGAAGTCTGAGCGAGCTGCTCATGATGCATTCTCGAGGTTTCACTTTGAGCTGACTGAAATCTGTCAATCATTTCAGTAGGCGTGTCAGCAAGTGACCAATCAGCGAGCTCAGTTGAGTCCCCTCCGTGCTCAGCTGCTCATATTACAACAAGGAGAACGCGAGCGTTTGAAAGCTGATAGTTTCTGAAAGTATAGAAGCGAAAACATACGCACAAAATATGCGCGTATACGCGCGTATACGGAGTCTGCTTCAGTGTATCTCGGCCTTAAGGGTCAAGGCCGTAAAACTCTATTGAATGCTCGTGATCTCCGGGCCTTTAAACGTCACTGCACCTCAAACAGGAATGCCACTGTCAAGGAAATAACAGAATGGGCTCAGGAATACTTCCAGAAAGCATTGTCAGTGAACACAATCCACTGTGCCATCTGCCGTTGCCAGCTGAAACTCTACAGTGCAAAGAGGAAGCTATTTCTAAGCAAGCTCTACAAGCTCAGACGTTTGCACTGGGCCAGGGGTCATTTAAAATGGAGTGTGGAAAAATGGAAGATTGTTCTGTGGTCAGATGAGTCACAATTTGAAGTTCGTTATGGAACACTGGGACGCCATGTCATCTGGACCAGGGAGGACAAAGATAGCCCAAGTTGTTATCAACGCTCCGTTCAGAAGCCTGCATCACTGATGGTATGGGGTTGCATGAGCGCTTGTGGCATGGGCAGCTTGCATGTCTGGAAAGGCACCATTAATGCAGAGAACTATGTTCAGGTTCTAGAACAACATATGCTCCCATCTAGACGTCATCTCTTTCAGGGAAGACCCTGCATTTTTCAACAAGATAATGCCAGACCACATTCTGCAGCAATCACAACATCATGGCTACGTAGGAGAAGGATCCGGGTACTGAAATGTCCAGCCTGCAGTCCAGATCTTTCACCTATAGAGAACATTTGGTGCATCATAAAGAGGAAGGTGCGACAAAGAAGGCCCAAGACGATTGAACAGTTAGAGGCCTGTATTAGACATGAATGTAGAGCATTCCTATTTCTAAACTTGAGAAACTGGTCTCCTCTGTCCCCAGACGTCTGTTGAGTGTTGTAAGAAGAAGGGGGGATGCCACACAGTGGTAAAAATGGACTTGTCCCAACTTTTTTGGGATTTGTTGACGCCATGAAATTTTGAAACAACATATTTTCCCTTAAAATGATACATTCTCTCAGTTTAAACTTTTGATCTGTGATTTGTGTTCTATTCTGAATAAAATAGTAGATGAAATCAAAAAAGGCGTTCAATACAGGATCAACTGGACTTTATTTGTTGCAGAAAACAAATAAAGTCCAGTTGATCCTGTATTGAACGCCTTTTTTGATTTTATCATGTCCTGGACGACTGAGAATCTTCACCAGCATATTGCTGTTCATTTTGGGAAGGATACCCTAAAAGCTGTGCGAGAATTTGAGCAGAATTGAAAAAGACTTCTGGACAGAAGTCGAAACGTTTTCTGCAACAAATAAAGTCCAGTTGATCCTGTATTGAACGCCTTTTTTGATTTTATCATGTCCTGGACGACTGAGAATCTTCACCAGAAAAATAGTAGATGTAGGCACCTCCACATCATTGCATTCAGTTTTTATTCACAATTTGTTTAGTGTCCCAACTTTTTGGGAATCCGGTTTGTACTCTGTGCACAAGAAGGGCGCAGCAAGACCTTTCTAAAATGCATTCAGTGTGGAGGAGGAACCCCCCACCCCCATGCCCCCACCTCAGTCAAACCGACCTGTCACGTGATTTGTCTAGCAAAAATGGAAGTTTACGAAGAGGTGAAATATTCAACCAATGAAATCACATGCAAACTTTCATTCCAGCCAATCAGTGTCTTCTGGAGTTTCGGCACTACGTGCAAAAGAGCTAAGTAGATACAAACAACCTTGTCTTCTAGTGCTTTTCCAAGCTTTATACAGGTGGTCCCCGACTTACGAATGAGTTCCATTCCTACGTATCATTCGTAAGTTGAAAATTTGTAAGTTGGGGACCACCTGTATATACCGCATGAGCCGCCACTGATACACGTACAGTACGGTAATGAACAGTTACCAATGTTACCAAGCACTTCGCCTATCCTAACACAGCTACAAACTTACAGTCCAGGGCTAAAAATAAAAATATAATTACTTATTTTGAGCTGGTGTCAAGCCGGTCTCGTCTGTTTGTATGTTAGCTCCTTGCACGTCCGAGCTCCGCAACTTCGTATTGCTCCGCGGTCCAAACTGTTTACAGGAAGGACTGTTAGCATGTTAACTCCATACATTTGGAGCCATCATGAAAGGAAAAAGAGTTAATAACACTGAAAGCCGTTTCTCTGCGGTGTTCGTCCATCCAAAACAAGCGGAGCCCCGTTAGCTGATGTTAGCCACCACCATTAGCTGCACTCGTTAGTATTTTAGCCAATCCAAAAAGGTGTTGGCGCTCGCTGTTTCTCCGCATTAGCTCGGTGTCCCGCGACATGTTAGGTTGCCAAGCGGACATCGAGGCGAGCTACCGGACGCAGATGGCCTCTCCGCCGCCTGTCGGCTCGGTGTCCCAGCCCGCGTTAGCTCCTCCATTAGCTGCGTGTTAGCCCATCCCATGAGCTGGTGGTGTCGGGCGGCGTGGTGGGAGCGATAGGCGGAGCGATCAGCGGCTGCTGCTCCGGGCCTGAGACGTCCACAGAGTTCACCGAGCATTTCCAGCTAATTTATCCATATGAGGCAACCTCTGCTCAGACACACGGTCCTCCAAAGCCAGCTGGCAGCTGCCAGACTGGAACTAACCGTAAAATGGCGGACACGGCGGCATTTCCGGAAACCGCCGGAAACTGCGCAAATATGATTAAAACTTATAATTGTTATAATAATTATTATTTATAAAGCCTTTAAAACAACCACAGCTGCAACAAAGTGCTGTACACATGCAATTAAGAACATTTAAACACCCAAATTATTATTATTATTATTTTTCATATTTTTATTAATAATGATAACTTCGTAAAGTCAGAACTTCGTAAGTCGATGTCGTCATAAGTCGGGGACCACCTGTACTGCATATTTCATGACATACCGAGGATTAATATTTGGCGTTGTGGATTTATCACAGAAGTTTATGGTCATACGATGTCAAACAAAGGCGGTAAGTAAGCTAATCCCACGACTTGTAGATGTTTTATCATGCTAAGTGTTAGCAAACAGTAGTGCTTGGTGGTCATTTAGATGGTCAAAGGAAAAGTTTACAAGACAGTGGTTAGACCAGCTGGTCTGGACAGTGGCTATGTTTACATGGACATAAGTAATCGGATCAAACGGCCGATCGGCTCAAAAGTGCGTCATGTAAACATCCCGTTCGGGTCATTTTTTGTGTATTCGGCGTGATCCGACCTAATTTGTGATCAGATCGAAACGGGTGGTTTACGCCGATCCATTACCCGTTCGGTGTTCATGTAAACACTTTTTCTGTTCCTTTTATCGGGCTGCGGAAAACTGTCCTGACTACGCATGTGCGCTGCGCACCCCTACCCCCCCCCCGGTGTTTCCTTCTCCGCCTGGGCTGGCTAGTGGGTAGATGCTAACGCATGGTGGGGAAGCAAAACTGGTCGATGAGCGATGCAACATTTGTAATGGAAACGTTAAAATAGCTCAAAACTATCGAACGCCTTGACCGAACGTGTAGGAACACGGAGTTATATAAACAAGTACATGAAAAGCTGGAAGAAGCCGGAGATCGCTGGAAGAACTTGAAAGCTAAGTGCTACAAAGCTAAAAACAAAAACGGGACAAGTGTCTACGACCCCACCACTTTTTCATTTTACGTGTTGATGGATGAACTGATGAGAGATCTGCCACTTCCAACACAGCAGGCAGCGGTGTGGATCTAGGTGATGAGGAGGAGAGGAATCTGAGGAGAGGAAGCTAACCAGGAGCAAAGCATCCTTTGTGGTAAGTTAGACTCTTCAAAACACATTAACCCTCTGTACTGTATTACTTGAGTAATTAGAAACAACAAAAATGTAAAAATGTAATTATAATAAGAAATAAGAGTAGCTGTAGGGCTAGCATAGAACGACAGTATACTGTATTGTACATTAAAACTCCTCCAACTAACCAGATAATTAACCTAACAAATTTCAACATATCAGGGGTCCAGTTAAACTTCATTTTGTTTGATCAAAAAGGCGTTCAATACAAGATCAACTGGACTTTATTTGTAACAGAAAACGTTTCGACTCCCATCCAGGAGGCTTTCTCAATTCCATGAACAACTGTGCGAAGTTTGGAGTTATAACAGAACCACACACCATCATATGTAAATTTCAAGCTGAGGTAACACATACATGTAAATTGACAGATCACACCTTAACAGTAGGGGGTTCCCTTGAGGTCTCTGACAGAAGACACAACACTGTATGTAAATTGACAAAAAACAAATCCCAACCAACAAACAGAGGCTTCTCAAAGAAATTTGTTAGTCTAATTTACAGACAAGACACCTCAGTTCCCATCCGGTGTAAAACGTTTCGGAATCAGTCCCAAAACTGAGTTATAAGTCTTGGAAAGCTGAAATCTCAGACCTCCTCCTCTGTTGAGAGAAGGTTTTTCTCTCTTAACATAAACAGCTTCCTTCACACCTCTCTCAAACCATCTGTGCTCTCGGTCCAAAATTTGCACATTCTGGTCTTCAAATGAGTGACCCTTGTCCGTGAGGTGGAGGTGAACAGCTGAGTTTTGTCCAGAGGAGGTTGCTCTCCTGTGTTGAGACATTCTTTTGTGGATGGGCTGCTTTAGTTTCTCCAATGTAACGGTCTGAGCAGACCTCGCTGCACTGGACTGCGTAAACCACACCACTCTGTTTGTGTGTCGGGGTTCTGTCCTTAGGGTGGACCAGCCTCTGTCTGAGAGTCCTGCTGGGTTTGAAATGTACTGGGATGTTGTGTTTGTTGAAAATCCTTCTGAAATTCTCTGAGACTCCAGCAACATAAGGAATGACAATGTTTTTCCGTTTGTTAGACTTTTTCTGTTCATTAACAGACGGAAAAACATTGTCATTTTGGAAGTAAAATTGAATATTTTGTCTCCAATTTTGTTGTCCGAAATCACGTGCATACATTGAAATTGTGAAAGTATGTGATGAGTTGATAAAGAAGTCACTGAATTACACGTTAGTGTAGTTTTTAAATGACCAAACAATGTTTTTTTGTTGTTGTCATCATTACAAGATGTGATCTGTGCACATCGTCTGTTTTGCACTAATGTTTTGAATGTTTAATTTTTATGTTTTTCTGATACACCTCAAATTGCACTAAGAATGAAACATGTTTCAAACAAGCAATATCAATTGTTTACAAGAATTTGTTAAAATGTTTGGTCCATTAAAGAGCTCAGATGTTCACTAGTATTTGCAGTTTTTTATTGTGATAATAATTTTATACAAATGTTAACTGCATGTGAACACAAATACATGACAAGTATCTTTTTAGAAGAACTCTACTGTGACTTCAGCAACCTGAAGGTCATCTCTACCTCCACCTGACTGAGCAAAGGTAAACATTAAATGACTTGAGGAGTCAGACGAGGAGAGTTTGGGTATCCTTTGACGAGCCAATCCAACATGCTCACAGGATCACATGAAGAGACTGACGTCCTTCAATGTTCCTCACAGACTGCAAAAAAAGGACATGCCAATATTTAGTGTTCAACTTTTTATTTGTTTAAAGACATGGTTCAAACAATTTTTATTTTAAATAACACTTTACAGCTAAGTATGTCTACTGATTACTTAGCTGTAATGGTTTAATACTAAATACAATATAGTAAATTTTAGCCTTACATTTTGGCAACATTTAACTACTGTATTTGTTTAAAGACATGGTTCAAACAAATTTTATTTTAAATAAAACTTTACAGCTAAGTATGTCTACTGATATACTTAGCTGTAATAGTTTAATACTAAATACAATATAGTAAATTTTAGCCTTAAATTTTGGCAACATTTAACTCTATTTGTTTAAAGATATGGTTCAAACAAACATTTTTTTAAATAAAACTTTACAGCTAAGCATCTCTACTTTGAGATACTTCTTAGCTGTAATCGTTGTAGTAATATTAAATACAACATAGTAAATATTAGCCTTACTTTTGGCAACAGATGAGCCCTTTGATAGAGGTCTGAGTGGCGCAGGACATTGGCATCATGGCAGAGCACTGGGTCTAATTATGCAATCAGAACACATTTCAATCCGGTCACAGAATTTTGCCCATGTAAACATACTGTACACAAGTAATCGGATCAAACGGCCGATCGGAACAAAAGTGCGTCATGTAAACGCCCCGTTCGGGTTATTTTTTTGTGTATTTGGCGTGATCCGACCTAATTTGTGATCAGATCGAAACGGGTGGTTTACGCCGATCAGTAACCAGATCGGTGAGCATGTAAACACTTGATCTGTTCCTTTTATCGGACTGTGGAAACTGTCCTAACTGCGCATGTGCGCTGCGCACCCCTCCCCTATGTGTTTCCTTTTCCAGTGCTCTCATACTGCGAATAAAAAAGACTAAAAGCATGCGTTGCTTGCCTGTTGCTCAATCAGGGAGTGCAGTAGTGCAGTAACAACTCCATCGCCGTCATTACAATCTGGAGCGGGTCCATTTTTGGCGCGTCTGTTTACTTTTGTCTTGGAAGTAATTTATTTTTCTGTGGTTTTCACGAAAGTAACTTCCTCTTCTGTGTGTTTTTTTTAAGGGGAGTGTACCACTCTGCGCCTGTCTGTTCTTCTGGTCAGAATAAAAGCCTGCTGCATGTAAACGCTCGTCATGAATGGATTGTGCCCATGTAAACGGTACTATCTAATTATGCAATCAGAACACATTTCAATCCGGTCACAAAATTTTGCCCATGTAAACATAGCTAGTGGCATTGACATAAAAGACAGGAGAAAGAACTGGAAGTGACAGAAATGAAGATGTTGAGGTTATTAGGAGTGACAAGGATGGATAAGAGCTGATAGAGATTTCTATTCTACTGGCTAACCACAGTAATGCTCAAAGGTGGGCACATGAATGCCAGGGACCGCTAATGCGCTAATCCGCTTACAGCGGACCTAACATTTTTGTCAGCGTAACAGCGGAGTGACTAACTTTTATAATTCATAAGCGGATTTGTGCTATTTTTATTTAAAATGCAGTACCGCTAATAACTAATTATCTATCAGTAAAAACGAATAAACTTATTTAGAGGCTCTTATGCTGGCTCCGTAGCTGCTTGTTTTGCCTTTTTCCCCTCCCTCACCGTAAAGAGCAGAGAGGAGGGAGGGTTGGAGGGGGAGCAGAGGGGAGAACAGACACGGATCTACCATGTAGGCAAATGATGCCGTTGCTTGGGGTCCCAAATCAGCAGGGCCCCGGCCCCGCCCCGCCCCGGCCAGTCACCTACATTACTAACATTGCTCATGCTTGTTAATGTACATTTAACATAAAAATAATTATAGTTACGATCATTAAAAACGCAATACAAAAACCGGTCGATTTCTGTATCCCCCTACTAAAAATGGACTATTCCATCTTGACATCTTCCGGGTCAGAGGTGAACTCGGGGGCTAATTCTGTGGCTAGCTGGTTGTGCTGGGTTTCTTGGATAAATCCGCAGAGAACCCCGCTGTTTCAAGCCAAATTAACGCGGCCGGAGGATTTTATTGTGTGTTTTGTGTCGACCACTCGACGGTGAGTCGTTAGTTTTATGTATTTTAGTTACTTTTCATTAAATCTGTTGACTACCTATAGAATCTTGACATCTTCCGGGTCAGAGGTGAACTGGACGCTAACTCTGTGGCTAGCTGGTTGTGCTGGGTTACTTGGATAAATCCGCAGAGAACCCCGCTGTTTCAAGCCAAATTAACGCGGCCGGAGGATTTTATTGGGTGTTTTGTGTCGAACACTCGAAGGTGAGTCGTTAGTTTTATGTATTTTGGTTACTTTTATGTATAAATGCGGTGGCGAGACGCCCGTGTATTTGAGATTTAAAAGTGGTCTTAGGGATTAAAAGATCATTCTCTTTTTTGTTAATTTCGTGGCCGAATAGAATATATGTACGTAAAGTATTAAATAAATCCTTTGATTTTTGTAATTTCATCCTTTTAGGATCATTTTAGTTACTTTTCAGTTGGCAGTGTAGTGCAAATATTGCATAACGCTGCCGGCTACCAATTGTCGAATATAAATAGCGGATTAGATTAGCTTCCCCTAATTTTCATAAGACATTTGTGCTTTTGAAATTGTGGACCTAAAAAAATTAATAAGCGTTTTAGAAATTGTGGAACTAATTTTTTGATTAGCGTTGCCCACCACTGGTAATGCTGTGTCTGATGTAAAATCAGAGATTTAACCATTAACTTTTTTTAAATCTGTGTAAACGGTGTTAAAGTCTGTTTTCTTCTAGAGCTAAGTAGCAAAGCTGCTAACTACGGCTAGCTTGTCATACTGTTGCCGTATTTAGTCACATGTGTCTGTGATTGCCTCAGGAAGGGCATCCGTCATAAAAACAATTCCCAAGTCTTCTTGCAAGTTAGTTCACTGTGTTGACCCCTTTAGAAGGGAGCAGCTGAAAGAAGAAGAAAAGAGCCGAGTCATCTACATGACATTCTTAGGACAAAAATACACTACACGCGGCTCCGCTCCGCCCCGCTGCGCAGGTCGCAGCTGAGCGAGTCCAATTTCCATTACCTGCGCTCAGCTCAGGTCCGAGTGGATGCGCTGCTCCGAGACGCATGCGCGGGAATTGCGAGATCGCGCGATAAATCAAGTGATAAATAATGAAGTCAGAACAAAACAATTCACTCGGTGGAAGAAAGAGAACAACTGTAGATACTGCTGCCTTGATATTCTCTCGTAAATGAGCTACAGGACATGGTTTGAGCAACAGGAAGTGATGTATTACATTTCAGAATAAAATACTTTATTTATTTCTTGTATTTCTTTTTATTTCTTGTATTGCGTTTGTAGGCGTAGTCATAAATGATAGTTTGACAGCATTTTTGTACAAATAAATCCGTATAGAGCTAGGATTAGTCCGCCCGTGGTGATTTTATTTTGTAAATACGGAAGTTGTGCTCGTTCCTTTTCCTGTTGGTGCGACGTAATCTTCAAAAGTTGACTCCGGCACAGCTCCGGCGTCCGGCAGAAATAGAAAAATTTCTAATTTTGACGGACTGCCGTCCGCTCTCCGCAGCTCGCCGCCGCCGTGCGGAGCCAGTGTAAACTCTGTCATTGATTATAATGGGTGCGTATTTGCTGCGGAGGTCGGACCGGAGCGGGGCGGAGCTGCAACGCGTGTAGTGTATTTTTGGCGTTCGTGTTCTAACATGTCTCTTGAAATCATGAGTGTGAGTATGACATCACTGACAGGTTTTGACCAGAACAGTTCTATCTCCATCCTTTCTCTTCAAAATC
>JBBPBX010060264.1:9825-21502 GCA_038048925.1 Garcialebias charrua
GTGCGTGTGTGCGTGCGTGCGTGCGTGTGTGTGTGTGTGCGCGTGTGTGTGTGTGTGTAGTGAAATATGTCTCATAGTTTCAAGGAAACAAATAGAATTGGAAATGTTTTTACCCTTTTTACCATTCATTTTGACTGCCGGGTCAAATTGACCCGAACAGTATCGATGTAACAAGTAGACGCAGAGAGTGGTACAAATGTGTAAAGTGAATCATTTTCAATTTATATGTTGATTGGAAC
This sequence comes from Garcialebias charrua, assembly GCA_038048925.1. Taxonomy (NCBI): domain Eukaryota; kingdom Metazoa; phylum Chordata; class Actinopteri; order Cyprinodontiformes; family Rivulidae; genus Garcialebias; species Garcialebias charrua. The sequence goes on from JBBPBX010060264.1 coordinate 10,065, forward strand.
TATTAAGACAAATAGAAAAAGTTTCATGCAGAAAAAATATTTTTAACTATTTAAAAAAAAAATGTAAACTTTAAAACGGGTCAATTTGACCCGTAACATAACAGGAGGGTTAAAGCTGCAATTATCATTGTTCAACCATTTTAAATGTTTATTTGAAGCTTTTGGTTAAAGAAATGTTATTCTGTGTTGAAAAGTTGAAAAAGACGTGTTCACAAGCTGTGTGCATTTTTGTAATGCCGTGTCATTTGCCTAATAAGCTCTGTTTTTACATCTGTAAGAATTGCTGTTGTGGTATTGTTACATTATAAGCAGGAAAAGCATATTTCTGCGAAACGGTTGTCAGTTTGTTTATTTTTCTGACGTTAGGACCCAGTTCCGTTAAGTGGACGAGTCCGTGGTTTCTACAGTAAATTGCTGTTGTTACTAAGCGTGGCTCAGTTGGACCTGTGTAAATGTTTTCGCCATGATTTCAGAATTTTTTGCAGTGTTTTGAGAGTCAGAGTCAGAGTCAGAGAGTCTTTATTGCGGCCGTGGCGTAGTGGTAAGGGCAGTCGTCTCCCGATCGGAAAGTTGGCGGTTCGACTCCCGGGACCCGTATCATGTGTCGTTGTGTCCTTGGGCAAGACACTTAACCCTGAGTTGCTCCCGGTAGGACTGGAAAGCACCTTGCATGGTAGTCTGCCGCCACCGGTTTATGAATGTGTGTAGCATTCAATATATGTGTAGCACTTTGAGATTTTCAGTAATGAAAAGTGCGTTATAAATTGAATTAATTATTATAATTATTATTAATTATTATTATTATTATTATTTGCACCGCATGTGGTACATGTGATGAAAACAAGATTATGTACACCGGGTCTCAGTTACATCCAACAACAAATACAAGAAGAAAAACAGTAATAACATCTAGGATTAACTAAGAAAACATCAACTAGAAATACACTAAGCCCTAATGTAATAGAAAAACATCATTATAAACAGCAGCACGAACATGAGTCTGTATGAGCAGATGGTCACAGATGAACACAGCAACAAGAAAACAGATCAGCATCAGCATGATGTGATATTTTGCAGTGATCATTCTTATTGTTTATTTATTCATGAGTCTAACAGCCTCAGGATAGAAGCTGTTCCTCAGTCTAGTGGTTCTACATTTGATGCTCCTCATCCCCCGTCCTGAGGGAGGGGGCAAAGAGTGAGTGTGCTGGGTGAGTGAGGTATTTCATGATGCAGGTGGCTCTTTTCCTGCATCTGGAGGTGTAGATGTCTGTAATGGTGGGGAGACTGACTCCAACATCTTCTGTGCAGCCTTCACCACTCTCTGTAGAGCTTTCCTCTCTGGAACTGTGCAGCCTCCATGCCACACATTGGTGCTGGAGCACAGGATGCTCTCCACTGCACACCTGTAGAAGGAGGTGAGGACTGGGCTGCTCAGACCAGCTCGTCTCAGCCGTCTGAGGAAGTAGAGTCTCTGATGACCTTTCTTGATCAGGCTGGTGGTGTTGTTGCTCCAGCTGAGGTTATCATACAAGTGTACACCCAAGTATTTGTAGCTGGAGACCACTTCCACCACTGATCCACCTATGTTCAGTGGGGTGTGTGTTTGTTTGTTCCTTCTGAAGTCCACAATCATCTCCTTTGTCTTCTTCACATTCATGCGAAGGTTATTCTCTTTAAACCAGCTTTCCAGGTGTTCCACCTCCTGCCTGTAGCTGGACTCATCATTGTTTGTGATGCATCCCACCACCGTTGTGTCATCTGCAAACTCTTTGATGCTCACATTCAAATCAAAACACCCTTACAGGTGTCCCTGTAAGTCTGCAGGTGGTTGGTTGTTTGAAAACTTGTCTGTTACCGAGGACAACCGACCTGGAGAACTGTACAGCTCTATCATTAACAACACAGAGAGAAAAATCTGTCTCATTGTGTGGTAACTACTCAGCTGCCAAGTGCTTCTGGTAAAGAAAAGATGAAGCTTTCAAGCTGCTCGAAGCAAAGATTGAACTGATAAGGCAGAAGAGCAAACGACAAAGAGAAAAACTTCTCAAAAAAAGCCTTGAGTTACAACGTCAGTTTAGACAATCAGAGATAAAACAGTGTGCTATGAATGTCTTTGAAGCTCACATGCAAATCAAAACACCCTTACAGGTGTCCCCAGGTGAAACGGTCAAATCCCACTCGCTGGAGCTGGATTCCAGTCCTAAAAAAGGCGAGAATAAACAAGATTTTCAGACTACAAAACAACTAAAGGTGGGTGTTAGCTCTACAGGTCACCCAAAACCATGGTGGACCCGGAAGGGACCCCTGAGACGTGGACCTGCACCTTGGATGAAACAGTCCGAGACATGTCATAGGTCGCAAACATTCCAGAATAAAGGCACCAGACCTCCAAGCTCTGATGGGGTGGTGGATGTAAGTTGGTTGTTTGAAAACTTGATTGATACAGAGGATGACCAAACTGATACAACGAGTGACCTTTTCTTTGATAACTCAGAGCACATGAATAACTCAGAGCATACAGTTGATGACAAAGACGGCAAACAAATTGATGATAGTCTACAACATCCTGAAGGTCATGATGCTGACAGCCAACAAGATGCTGACAGTAAACAAGACTACACAGACAGAGGTACACGTGAACAGAAACGTGTGCCAAGACCTGTGAGGTTTCTGTGTAACCTTATACAAAGGAAGGTGGCTAAGAAAGCTTACCTGCCTATCACACTGGAAGGTGTCCTCGCGCGTGAAGCCCTTCTGGACGGCAGTGCTGATATAACTATTATGTCGGCCAAACTGTTCGAAGAGCTAAGGACCGCCACTAACTGTGTTGACAGGCAAATACCCTTTGAGAAATGTGCTATTGAACTGCAGGGACGAGAACAACCATGACAGCTATAGCTATGGTTCACATGCAGATTGGCAAAATGACACTACGCCACCTGGTGTTTGTGTCTACACTTAACTCTTTCCCATTTTTGGTTGGCCAAGATTTTATAAACCGCTTCGACGCGATTATAGATAATGGTCAACAGACAATGTGGGCAACAGTGAGAAACCCCCTGCCAATAAAAGTGCCTCCTAGTTGTGATACAGACTGCCTAACCGCAGGTACCGCAGAGGACACAAGGGACCCCTCATCCGAGGACAAGAGCCCGGTAAGTGAACTTTCAACTACAGGTGAGACAGAAGAGACCAAAAAACTTGGACCAAACTCTGGCCCAACAAGAGAACCTCCTCTGCGAGTTGACACATTCAGCACGCACTGAACACTACCTACCACAGGTAGAAGAAGGTGTGGAGGTCCAAGGATCCCACGCCGAAGATGCTGTACTGTCCTCTGGGACAGGTAATGCGGCAATCAGCCAAGCTTTCGATGAAACCTTGGTTAAAAAGCATTTGAGTCCAGAAAATGACAGTCAACCAGACGCTGACAGTCACTTGGACATCATTGTTACAGATGGCGAGGGCCCCTCTTCAGACAAAAAGGGGGCAAACTCACACAACAACAACAGTGACCCATCGCAGACTGACAAATCAGATACACCTGTGACTGCACGGCCGTTTGAGACACACCTAAATTACACTGAAAGAGGTAAACGTAAGAAAAAATGTTGGCCGAAACCTATAAGGTTCCTGTGTACCGTCTACTCTCAGCTGCGAAAACAGCTTAAACTATACAATGGCATCCTAACTTGTGCCCATGGACGAACGTCCTCACCTGTGTTCGTGGTCCCCCATGTAAGGTCATGCCCTTGACAAAGACAAAGAGTTAAATGAATCCACAATATACAATGATCTCGCAAACTCACAGACTTCATGGGATAATAAGGTCGTCCAAACACAAGTTAGTAAATAAACTAATCAGGTTTAAACTACCGTATTTTCCACCCTATAAGTCGCATTGTCCAACATGAACTTAGAAACGCTAAGTCTAACACCCACAACAAAAAACTAACCGTAACAACCGTTTAAATCCATGAGATTTAATTTGACCTCGGTTATAAAGTTGAGACCTGTTTTTCTTGTGTGTTGCACTTTGGAATCTGACGACAAGAGTGTATCGAAGCAGTGAAACGTTGTTTCCTTGTTGTTTAGTCATTACTGTTGTCATTATTTGAGATATTGTTTTGGTTCTGAACACTCCCAGCCAAAAAAGGTTTTGTATTAACATTGGTTAATGCATAATATGGATTTAACTATGCCAACATGCAGTTCATTTTGTTAAATCTCAATCGTTGAAGAGTCAATGTAGTTTAAAGCTACTCAAGGTACCATAAACTACATTGGTCTCACAATTTCTAAACTGAACCGATTCGATCGATTCTATTCTAGATCATCTATTCATTTTGATGAGTCTCGGCATAGACTTCAAAATTTATAGGGAATACCAAATCTTACGTCGTTCGTCTAAAAGACAACAGACATTTAGACCAAACTATATTTCCTTTTTCTATTTTAGTTTAACCTAAACTAAGTAATGAATTGAGGAATAGTTTGGAAAGAAGAGGCCTTCGTTACAGAAGCCCTCCTGAACCTTCTATGGGTATAGATCCCTATATCTAATTTTACCACATTGATCCACCCCTTAATTGGCAAGTGTAGCTGATCTAAATCATGATAGCTTACACACCAGGTGCATATAGGTAGGGCCTAATGTAAAATCCCAATCATAAGCTCACGTAAAAAAACACATAATTGCATGACACATAGAACCAGAGTGGCACTGACTGGAAACCAACCAGCCAACAACCTTCGATGTGGCGACTTGCAACTCCAACGCTTGGTCTTCAACCTTCATCCAAGGGTCGCCTCCTCTGCGTCATTCGAGGGATTCCCTCTACATGCTGATTAAAACCATTGTTGCTGATGAAATCAACAACTCTAATCATTATGGAATTACCGCTATGGAATTACAGCTGTGGATTATAAGACTCAGTTTTCCAAGAGTTAACAGACTCAGTTTTCCAAATGATTAAAAGCTTACCGCAATGGGATTACCTACAAACAGTATGGAATTTCCAAAACATTATGGGATTATGTCACTCACAAAGAGACTATTGGCTTCTTTAAGTTTATTCTAATGTAATCAAAAGAATAACATTTTGTCATTTTCATGATATATGCTATTATGCTGTGTTATTCTTTAATGTGGAGTATTACTGTGTTACTTGACCATATAATGGTGTCAGAGTTTAATTTTATGTCAAATTATGCTTTTCAGATTTGTTTTAGAAGTGTTAATGTAGCGTAGTTGATTCTGCGTTGTGTCTTGTGTGGAATGACAGCCAGACGACATCTGCTTTTTAGGCTTTTATTACTCCTGCATTCAACCAGCAGAAAACAGTCATCAAAACAGGCTTTTTCTCATCACAGTGTTCCACCGCGCCTGCTTCCATGAGAGTCTGTGCAGCAAGGGCCCGCGCGTGTGGAATAACACGTAATAAATTAAAAGTAATTACAATAATTAATCACAAAACCCAAAGATAACATAACAATCTGAAACAGTACATAAATAAAACAAAATAAAATAATTCCAGATCAAAAGCAACAAAACATCACATACCTGCATTCAACCAGCAGAAAACAGTCATCAAAACAGGCTTTTTCTCATCACAGTGTTCCACCGCGCCTGTTTAATTATAACAATACTGTTTTCAGCACATGGCTTAACAGTGCTTCATGTGATATTTATTAGTTAACTATTTACACAGTTCCAATACTATTAAACAGCATTTAAGTGTCCCAAAACACATTATTTTACAAGAACAATAGTACAATTATTACTTATTAGGCTTAAAATACACATATTGAACACAGAAAACAGAATTTCAGTACCTGCTTCCATGAGAGTCTGTGCAGCAAGGGGCGCGAAAGAGATCGTGCAGAACTTTTCATGAGTTATAATGGTATGATCCATTAATATTTCTCTTTCTTAACCCCAACTGACACTCAAAACAACAATCAAAGAACTCAAAATGTTCAACAGTAACAATAATAATTCACAGTTTCGTTCTGAGCACATTCAATTTAAATAAAAAGAATAGTTTTGAAACAGGAAGTGACCCGCTGTTTTGGAAATGGATCTGTCGTCTTTTCAAAATAAAAGCTGCCGATACTCATAATTTCTTACTGGACTAGATTTTCACTTGACAATCTAGTGTAACAACATCACACTGCTACATTAAGACGCTAATCCAAGTATTTTACCTCTTGGAGACTATGCGTCTGTCGTTTTCCTAAACATTTCTCTCTGCTTCTGGCTGTAACCTTGACTCTTGATAACAACGAGTGAACTCCTCGACTGGTTCTTTTGGACCAATCGGAGAGGGACAAGTCTTTGATCTCAGATCCTCTACTAAGGGTTTCAAGCTTTCCTGAAACCTTTAGTTCCTGTAAGGAAGAGGAGATGTGAACTTTCTCTTCAAGCTGTTGGACGTTTGGTCAAGAGCCAAGGACCTTCGTTCCTCAGTAAGGGCTAATAACATACTTGTTATCAGTCCACATCGAACCGAGCGTAAGCTCAGAACTTTGTTTATTCCTTTCTGGAATAAGTTATCTTGAGCCAAAACCATCATTGCCACGACTTCTGCCGACAAAAGCAAGTATCACCTACACTGAGAGGGTAAATACGTTTGGAGTGCAGCTTGGACTTGCGGGACCTACGACTCGTTCGTCCAAGGTTGACCACAGCTCTTTACCAGAACCGAGGCGGACGTCTTAACCCTTGTGTTGTCCTGCGGGTCAAAAGTGACCCGCTACCATGTTTAGCTATAGAAAAAATACCTTAAACTATATTTTTCCAACTTGAAATTTTATGACTTTTCCTAAAGTGACCCCATCATTACAAAAAGTGATACTTTGTTTTTGTCTAGGTTTACATGTGGGCTGTACACCACTAGGGTCCAAAGATCGTCCTATGGGTCATTTTTGACCCGTGAATTATAAAGGCATTTAAACACCAGAAAAAAGTTCAAAGGCCACACACAAACTCTCTCTAACACCCCCCCCCACACACACACACACGCACATACACACATCAAAGACACTAGAACTTGCATTTGACCTGCACCTGCACTCTTGATCTGCAGCTAACCCCTCACATCACACAAGCTGCCAAGCAAAACAAAAAAACAAACTAAGAAATAATAAAGGCTGCAGCTGGGTCAGTCAAAAGAAAAAGGTGCCAGTTCTGCCCCTGGAAGAAGGACTGCAAGACAAAAGCTGTGTGCTGCACATGTGAGAAACACATCTGCAAAGCCCATTCTCACGTTCACACATACTGCCCTTCTTCTTCTTCTTCTTCTTCTTCTTTCGGCTTTTCCCTTTTCAGGGGTCGCCACAGTGAGTCATCCTCCTCCACCTCACTCTGTCCTCACTCCAACTACCTCCATGTCCTCTCTAACTGCATCCATATATCTCCTCTTTGTCTTTTTCCTGGCAGCTGTATTTCTAACATCCTTCTACCAATATACCCACTGTCCCTCCTCTGGACATGTCCAAACCATCTCAGTCTGGCCTCCCTAACTTTATCTCCCAGTTGTTCAACATGTGCTGTACCTCTGATGATCTCATTCCTGATCTTATCCATCCTTGTCACTCCTAAGGAGAACCTCAGCATCTTCATTTCTGCTACTTCCAGTTCTTTCTCCTGTCTTTTTGTCCATGTCTCTGTCTCCAGACCATACAACATAGCTGGTCTCACCACTGTCTTGTAAACTTTTCCTTTGACCTTTGCTGACACCTTTTTGTCACAAATCACTCCTGAAACTTTTCTCCATCCACTCCATCCTGCCTGGACTCTCTTCTTCACCTCTTTACCACATTCCCCATTTTCCTGGACAGTGGACCCCAAGTACTTGAAGTCCTGCACCTTTGTGACCTCTGCTCCTTGTAGCCTCACTGTTCCACCAGCCTCCCTCTCATTCACACACATGTACTCTGTCTTACTACGACTGACTTTCATTCCTCTTCTTTCAAGTGCATACCTCCACCTCTCCAAGTTCTCTTCCACCTGTTCCCTGTTCTCACCACATATCACAATGTCATCTGCAAACATCATAGACCATGGGGATTCCTGCCTGACCTCATCTGTTAGTCGGTCCATCACCAGAGCAAACAAGAAGGGGCTCACATACTGTCCTACATGTGATAAATATAGTAGAAGTTGAAAATTGTTCACAAAATCAAGCAACATTTTGTTTTTTTGTTGTGTTATGAGAGAAGTATTTTTATAATTCACTTCCTAAAAAATATTTAAAAAATAAACGTGACAAAAAAGTTCCAGATTGTTGACTGTTTTTTCCCTTTCAATATAAATAATTCAGAAATAATTACTTTACATTTATATAATAGCCATAATAAACCTTTACTGTGTAAAATAAAACTGTTTTGACAGTTGGTTTGTGGTAAAAAAAAAGTGTAATACTGTTAACTGGTGATTGTCTTTTTGTATTGTGTAACAAAAATACATGATAAAAAAATATTAAAAAAATAAATAATTGAGATGCATTGATAAATAGGTTGTTTCATCATGGAAAATGGATTTTGGATTTAAAGTTCAATAAAGCTGCTTTATTTTGGGTCTTTGGTAGTGCGGGTCATTTTTGACCCGTAGGACAAGGGGAGTAAACAGAATGTTAAGATCGCACAAGGGTTAAGGTAAAGGAGCCGCTGTTTGCTTACTGGAGGTATGATGATCTCTTAGCTGGACGCGTATGGAAGAGTGTCATCTGGTTTTATAAATGCAAGATAAACTTCCCTCTTTTTACAACCCCTCCATCTCTTATCCTATTTCCTCTTCCCTCTCAATTTAAGCTGGTCACTACATTTTAGGCTAAAGAACCTTCAGACTAAGTATATTGACATCCTGTATTTATGTCTGTTGTGTTACATTTAAGTGTGCTTATGCGTGTTAAATTGCAAAAGTGAAATCATGTCAATCAAGTGTAATGGTGTTAATTTTAGTTGATTTATTTTAAATAAAAGGTAGTGTCTCCTGGCATACCAACTAAAATCAACATCTCTGTCACTTAATGGCTTTATGGTTCATTTGTCCATCATAAAGATCACAGAAATATTGGGTAAACTGAAAAAGAAAAGAATCCGTGAAATACTTTTCAATCTGAATAAGTAAATTAATAAAGATAGAGGGTGTCAGTTTAATACTGACCTTCCTCCAATATCCTATATATATTAATAATAATAATAAATTCAATTTATAATGCACTTTTCATTAATGAAAATCCCAAAGTGCTACAAAGTGTAACAGAATTAAATGTCAATAAAACAAGTAATAAATCAAGTAAAATCAATAACAGTATCAACTAAGATCAAAGATAGAATCATGAGGAGGCAGAGTATGCTTGGTTAAAAAGAAAGGTCTTCAAGCCGCTCTTAAAGTCAACCAGTGACTGTGGAGCTCTTAGGCAGTCAGGAAGAGAGTTCCACAGGTGGGGGGCAGCCACACTGAAAGCCCGGTCTCCCATGGTCCTTAATTTGGTTCTCGGAATGTGAAGTAGATTACTGTTCTGTGACCGTAGAGACCGGGTGGATGAGTATGGTGCAAGAATGTCCTTTAGATAATCCGGTGAAGTTCTGTGTAAGCATTGATGTGTAATGAGAGCAGTTTTGTACTGAATTCTGTAGGCGACAGGAAGCCAATGAAGGTTATGGAGAATAGGTGTAATATGTTCAAATTTACGAACTCTCAACAAAATCCTTGCTGCACTGTTTTGAATATATTGAGGCTTCTGAAGGTATTTACCAGGGATTCCAATAAACAGGGAGTTGCAGTGGTCGAGCCTGGAGGTGACAAAAGCATGGACGAGCTTCTCAGCATCAGAAAAAGTTAGGGATGGGCGAAGTCTAGAGATGTTACGAAGATGGAAGAAGCAGGTTTTAAACAGAAACTTAATGTGATTTTCAAATGTAAGATGAGAGTCAATTTTTATTCCAAGATTTGTAACAGAGGTGGAGAGGGGGATCTCTTGTCCAGAAAAGGAAATTGTTGTTATAGTAGATGTTTGTACCCGGTGAGGGGTGCCAATCAGTATGGCCTCAGTCTTGGAGCAGTTTAATTGAAGAAAGTTCTGATTCATCCATGCCCTAATTGCCTCCAGGCAGGCAGAGAGGGCAGTGAGTGAAGATGGAGATGACAATGTGGAAGATGAGGAGGCTCCAGTCCTGATGTAAAGCTGTGTATCGTCGGCATAACAGTGAAAAGAAATGTTGAACTGATTAATAATTTGACCTAAAGGCAGCATGTAAAGGGAAAACAGCAGGGGCCCCAGAACTGACCCCTGAGGGACACCACAGGAGACACAGACTGTCTGGGACGTGGCGTTGCCAAGACTAACACATTCCAGCCTATCAGAGAGGAAAGATTTGAACCAGTCCAGGACAGTGTCACAGAGACCGACCTCCACATGAAGACGGTGGAGGAGGATACTATGGTCCACAGTGTCGAAGGCTGCAGTGAGGTCAAGGAGGACAAGGATGGAGGGAGAACCAGTGTCAGCAGCCATGAGGACATCATTGGTAACTCTCAGCAATGCAGTCTCAGTACTGTGAGCTGCCCTGAATCCAGACTGGAACTTCTCATACAGAGAGTGTTGCTGTAGGTGGTCCTGCAGCTGAGCAGCAACTGCTTTTTCCAGCACTTTAGACAGAAAAGGGAGGTGTGAAATTGGGCGGTAATTAGAAAAAATGTCGGGATCCAAATTAGATTTTTTCAGAAGAGGCCTAATGATGGCAGTTTTTAGAGGTAGTGGAACATGACCAGATTGTAGAGACTGATTTATTATTTGAGTGATTAATGGGCTTATTGCAGAGTGATTGTATTTTATGAGAGATGAGGGGAAATGATCCAGGGCGCAGGATGAAGGCTTCATTTTCTTGATGATGGCTTCCACTTCACTCTGAACAACTTCATCAAAGCTGCTCAGGGACCCCGAATGCAGACGGGTAGATGGCCCACTGAGAACAGGGAGGTTGTGGAGCTGAGATCTGATAGTGTCAACTTTGTTTTTAAATGATGAAAGGAACAGGTCGCATTTTTGAGCAGAGTCCTCAGGAGTTTGTTTAATGGGATTAAGCAGATGAGTTATTGTGGAGAAGAGCTGTTTAGAGTTTCCAGGGCAGGTGTTGATGATGTTGGAATAATATTTGGAGCGTGCTTCTTTAAGAGAATAGGCGTACGCTTTCTGATGTTCTTTATATGCCTGCTTATGTACAGAGAGACCAGATGATTTTACACGTCTCTCAATAGCACGGCCAGTTGCCTTCATCTTGCGCAGCTCACCAGTGTACCAGGGGGCTGAACGGGAGAAAGACACCAGCCTTGTCTTCAAGGGAGCATGTAGGTCCAGAAGCTCTTGGAGAGATCGGTTGTAGTAATCCACAGAGTCATCTGCAGATGAATGATTGACAGCGGTCAG
>JBBPBX010060266.1:9756-21501 GCA_038048925.1 Garcialebias charrua
TAGAAAGTCTGTTACACACAGACTGGAAGCATAGACAACTAGGTTCTATAGAAAGTCTGTTACACACAGACTGGAAGCATAGACAACTAGGTTCTATAGAAAGTCTGTTACACACAGACTGGAAGCATAGACAACTAGGTTCTATAGAAAGTCTGTTACACACAGACTGGAAGCATAGACAACTAGGTTCTATAGAAAGTCTGTTACACACAGACTGGAAGCTCATGTAGACAACTAGGTTCTATAGAAAGTCTGTTACACGCAGACTGGAAGCATAGACAACTAGGTTCTATAGAAAGTCTGTTACACGCAGACTGGAAGCTCATGTAGACAACTATAGAAAGACGGCCCGGGCCACATTTAAGAGGCGGTGGTAATGGAACAAGAGCGGTAGAAAACATTTCACTAATTTGGCCCTGATGGTTTTATCTGCTTGCCTTGACACTTCATCATCACCTCTCTGGATATTTGGAGGAACTCGGTCGTCAGAAGAAGAAGGACATGTGCTGTTTGAAATAACTTGTTGGATCAACAATGTTCCTCGAGGTGAACCTTGGCTGGTGTCCCTGCAGCAGAGCACATGGTCTGGACACAGGATTCTTTTAGTTAATTGTGGATGTGCTCCTTTTTAATCCTTCAAGATCCGAGGCACATTTTGTCGAGGGAAAAGCTGGATAACTGGGCTCTGTAAGAAACGACTTTGCTTGTATCTCTGTTCAAGTGTTTGAAAGTGCGTTCCAACGCACACTCAAATCTCCAAGCTCTTTTTAAACTACGCATCAAGAGGAATCTTCAGGTATCATTTGCCTGTAAATTTGTGATCAAATCAAGAGGCTCTTAACGTGAGATGTTTAAGGGCTCTGCCCTTACGCTCACTGAGCATAAGTAAAGAGTCCTCCATGATACGAGTATTTCTAGCTCCTCAAAAGTCTACTTCATGTATGAGTGTTTTCCACACTTTAATAAACTGTAATGTTGTATCCTGTTTCTAACGACTTTTCTTTATCTAAGTAAAAAGTTATATTGACTTCAACAAGATGGTTAGAATACTCTATCTTTTTGAAAAGGCAACTGATGTCCTGAATTGATAAGTGGACGGCACTTATATATCACTTTTCTATCTGATCAAGATACTCAAAGTGCTTTACATCACAATCTGTGACCTCATTTACCCATTCATACAGCACTATATCTTTACAAAGAATATTTAGAGCTTTATCACATTCACACACAGATGGGACACACATCCGAGGCAATGGGGGTTCAGTGTCTTGCCCAGGGACACTTTGGCATGTGACTGGAATCGAACCCCCAACTCTCGTATTGGAGGACGACTGCTCTAACCACTGAGCCACAGCCGCCCCTTCACTGTAAACTGATGTTTGAACTGAACTTTTGTTCGACTCTGAGCTGTGTCTAGTCCTCGTGTGATGCATGGACAAACTGCTACTTTACTAAATACAACAGGTGGAGTCATGAAAAGAAAAAGGTTCAAACTACAATGAAAAGCTGTAACGGCAAGAGAGGGAGACGTTTGGACATTGTTGCTGTAGGAACAATTTGCTGCAAATCAAAGTTTAATGAAAGGAGAGAACAGGGAGCGTTGACTGTTGGAACAAGTGCAGGAGGAGGAGGAGGCAAACGGAGAAGGATGTGCCTGACACCAAACACACCCAGTGGGGGAACGTTAGCTTCAAAAGGCCAAGTTCACCGCCTTGACCAGTGCAAGTGACCAAGTTCACCGCCTTGACCAGTGCAAGTGACCAAGTTCACCGCCTTGACCAGTGCAAGTGACCAAGTTCACCAGCCTTGACCAGTGCAAGTGACCAAGTTCACCGCCTTGACCAGTGCAAGTGACCAAGTTCACCGCCTTGACCAGTGCAAGTGACCAAGTTCACAGCCTTGACCAGTGCAAGTGACCAAGTTCACAGCCTTGACCAGTGCAAGTGACCAAGTTCACCGCCTTGACCAGTGCAAGTGACCAAGTTCACCGCCTTGACCAGTGCAAGTGACCAAGTTCACCGCCTTGACCAGTGCAAGTGACCAAGTTCACAGCCTTGACCAGTGCAAGTGACCAAGTTCACCGCCTTGACCAGTGCAAGTGACCAAGTTCACCGCCTTGACCAGTGCAAGTGACCAAGTTCACCGCCTTGACCAGTGCAAGTGACCAAGTTCACCGCCTTGACCAGTGCAAGTGACCAAGTTCACAGCCTTGACCAGTGCAAGTGACCAAGTTCACCGCCTTGACCAGTGCAAGTGACCAAGTTCACCGCCTTGACCAGTGCAAGTGACCAAGTTCACCGCCTTGACCAGTGCAAGTGACCAAGTTCACAGCCTTGACCAGTGCAAGTGACCAAGTTCACAGCCTTGACCAGTGCAAGTGACCAAGTTCACCGCCTTGACCAGTGCAAGTGACCAAGTTCACCGCCTTGACCAGTGCAAGTGACCAAGTTCACCACCTTGACCAGTGCAAGTGACCAACCATAGACATGTCTGTGCAGTTTGAACACATCCAGCTACATTCACTGCCTGGGTGGTCCTGTGCAGCTTCTCTGTGTTCTGCACCACAGTGCGCACAAACAAACATGGCTAGCATGTTAGACCCTGGCATAACAGCAGGAAGTTGTTTTAGTCTTATTGTAATTACCGTATTTTCTGGAATATAAGTCGCACCTGAATATATGTTGCATTGTCCAATAATTGCCAAATACTTGGAAAAATCCATATATAGGTCGCACCTACGTCAAAATGTGGACCGTGTTTAGCTCTGCTGCAAATGTCTCTTCCACAGGAGCGCACAGCAAGGCTTTTAAGAAGATTAACACTTAAAAACAATTAATTGTTTGATAAAAATTATAGCAAATATGTGTCTGAGCTGAACTTTTCTTTAATAAATGAATAATTTTAGCAGGATAAACACCTAAAAAAATATATTTGTTAGCTGACATTGTTGTAAGAGTGTGTCTCAGTTAAATTTTTGTTAAAGGAGACCACATATAGGTCTTTAAAAATTTTATGTTATGTCTGTGTGCTATCTTGACAATATTAATTCATTTTAATACACAAAATAATTCTTAGATAATCAATTATACCCTTTTTAATTCTGCCATTTTTAACTTTCGTTTTGAACGACCGGTTTCTGATACAAGTTCTGAAGTCCACGCCCTTCAACGATCTGTTTACGCCCTCTGTAACAGCCAGTATCTGTAATGTGTTGTTGTTTTAAAATTAGCTCTTTTTTTATTACTCATTTGACTTACTGTTAGTGCCAGCTTAAGATAACTTACCGAAACCCGTCTGAGCGCGCCGCAATTTGCTGCTCCTTTTAGCATTAGACCACCCGAATCCGATGCTAATGTTAGCTTGTTCCTCTTCCGGTGTTCGCCAGCTCCGCTCGTTGCACGCGGCGATTTTGGGAGTTATCGCTGTTCCAGTCAAGACAACACAAAGTTCACCAAGTGTCTCCCGTAAATTAATCCGTAAGGAGAAGGTCCTCGCTGCTGCGAGGCTGTACAGTTGAAGCTCCGCTCCATCGCGCCAGAAGAGGGTCCCGTTGCCGCCGGTCCCTACGCCGGGGGTCCGCTCGTTTAATTTTTGCCGGCTGCGCGTTGGGAGCGATCGCAAATACACTAAAAATTGAACTAAAACATAAAAATAACAATTATACTTTATTTATAAAGCCATTTAAAAAAAAACACAGCTGCAACAAAGTGCTGTACACATGAAATTAAGAACATATAAACAAAAGATGAGATGAAATCATGAAAAACAACAGTCATGTGTTTAATACAGAAGTGGGTTGAGCCTAACCATTAAACTATTGGGGCGGCCGTGGCACAGTGGTAATGGCAGTCGACCCCCGATCGGAAGGTTGGAGGTTCGAATCCCGCGTCCGCCCACCATGTGTCGTTGTGTCTCTGGGCAAGACACTTAACCCCGAGTTGCTCCCGGTAGGTCTGGATGGCGCCTTGCAAGGCAGGCTACCACTACCGGTGTATGAATGTGTGAATGAATGGGTGGATGGCTGGTATTGTAAAGCACTTTGGGGCTCCTCACAGGGGGCTGGAAAGCGCTATATAAATAAGCTCCATTTACCATTTACCATAACCAGGGGTTGCTAGGTGAGGGGCTGGACTCAGGTTGGGGTGGGTTGTCCTCTCGCTTGTGACGTCACAAGCGCGATTGTTTTCAAAACGAAACCTAAATTATCACAGTAAAATAAATCTACTTAGAGTAAATAAACCACTGGATGCATTTTTTTGGCCTTAGGACTGTTTTTTTATGAAGTAAATACCCAAAGTTGAGTAAAAAAAACATTAAAAAGTGAATTTTGCATGTGTGGTCCCCTTTAATAAATTATTACAAATCCGCTTATTTCATAAAAAGCAATAAATAGGTCGCACCTGAATATAGGTCGCAGGGCATGCAAAAATGATAAAAAGCTGCAATCTATATTCCGGAAAATACGGTAATTAATTTAATTTGGTTAGCAGGTTAAGTCAAGCCGGAAGAATGCAGAAACAGTGCATGCTGCATGATGACAATGTATCTTTCAGCAGGTTTTGGAAATCACCTTCACTAATCAGGAATGGTCTGAATTCAGAGGCATTCACTAGCATCTTTCAACCCCCCTTGTCCAGACTCTCCTCCATGAGCAGAACAAATTAGATTAGGATTAGGATGTGTGAATTATTCAATTCCACATTTTACAACCCATCGGATTACTGGTGCATAACAGTCAGTTGGTATTTGATGAGAATAATGAAAGTTATGACACAACATAACTAGAGTCCTTGGTGTGCTCATATGCAAGAAGATGGATGGATGGATGGATGAATGGATGCACTGACCTGGATCTGCTGCTGGAGGAGGTTGATTTTGTGCTGTTGCTGCAGAAGCTGCTGTTGTTGTCTAGCAATCTGGTTTAAAACAAAGACAAAGAGAAATTGTTAATTATCCAAGACTCTTGTTAACTTTATGATAAAAATATTAAAGTCATGTTAAATGGAAGGAGGTCAGTGTAGTGAACGATGTGCGGAGACAATAAATGACATTCTATACAGTCGTCCCTCGTTTATCGTGGGGGATCCGTACCCTGAAGACCAGCGATAAGTGAAAAACCATGAAGAAGGAATAGTAGTACAAGTAGTAAGTAGTACAAAGTAGTTTATTTTAGTATTTATGTAGATATACTGTATATGAAGGCATTTTAAATCCTTCCCACACTCTTGCAATATTCTAAACAATGGCCCTCATGCACGAACCGTTCGTACGCACAGATTTGTTCTTAAACTGTGCGTACGAGTGATTTAGGATCATTTGCGGCATTCAACAATGTTTTCGTATCCTACGATTTTTTTCAGATACGAACAAAATTTACGAGTGGTCCGGACCTGTCGTATAATTTAGGAGCGTCAGTCTGCTGTCATCCAGACGGATCTTCTCCACGAATAACTTCATATTTCGTTATTTAGAAAATATTTTGGGTTTAAAAAAATCACGCACCATAATTATTCTTGACAATAGGTTATTCTGTTTGAATTAGAATTATAATTTTAAGTTTAATTTGTCTGGTGTGTCGCGCAGGCTTCAGTGAGTCGTGCGCTCCCCTTGGTCATCAAAGCCCTCCTCATATTAACACCCAGGTACATAAAATCCCCATACACCGCCGCAGAACAAGTACGAATTAAGACTGATCTTGTGCCAAACACCATCGGAGCAATAGATTATTATATCTGATTCGAAATATAACCTGCAGAATGTGGTTGCGCGATGACCAGGAGGAACACGCATGACCCATTTGTGCTGCAAAACATGTTGGCACGCGTCTTGCAGCATGGCATATTGTCCATCTCGCAGACTATTGACCACCTCCTGTCTGTGCTGCGGCGAGAAGTTTGTTTGAAGCCATTTTCAGATCAAACCATTTATTCTTGATTTCTGATACTGTACGACCCACGGGACACAAAACATATGCACTACAATATTAATATGAAGTTAACTGTAGTTTCGAGACATTTTAAAATGCTTCTGTTCAAAAACACATCCGACACTTGCGGGGGGGGGGGGGTAGCGGTGCGCCACGGCTCTTCTGAATAAGTGAAACTATAATGTAACACAGTACACTAAAATTAAAGATATTTGACCATCCGACACTTGCGGGGGGTGGGGGGGTAGCCACAGCGCGACTGAGAGCAGATCTCCGAACGCGTGAAGTTCCTCCTTTTACTTCTTGAGTTTGAATGAATGGACACTTCCTGCTGTCAGAAGGCAGGAAACGTGGCCTTATATGGTGTTTTGAGGGGTGGAAATTATGTAAATTACCTTCCCGCGAGCACGCGCAGGTGAGTAGAACAGGTGGGATCCATCAACTTTAAGCAGCCCGTTTACACGCTTTTCCTGTGGATAGAAGACTTTGTTGGATCTGACGTGGCATGTTCGTACGAACGCTTCGTACGAACAAAAGTAGGAGAAATTTAGGATAAAAATACGAACATTTTCGTGCATGAGGGCCAATGTTTCTAAACTCTAAACGCTCTAAAAGAGTCAGAATGTCATGATTTCGGCTCCCTGCTTCCTCTGCTCTTTGCCACCTGCAAGTGCTCTTGGCCACGCCCACTTTGCTGCACGGAGAACAGCTGATCAACTGCAGCAGGAAGTTTATCCTGCAGGAAGGGCTGCACAAAGGTGCTAATAATTTAAAATCATTTATTTAAAATAAAAAATGTCTTGTTGATCGTGCGGCTCATCCATCAATCAGCCAGTTGTGTGTCATGTCCCCGATAAACAAACTGCAAAGTATCGAGGGACCACTGTACCGCTTGACATTTAAACAAAGATTGTGAGAAGAAATGTGCACATTTTAATAAGGATAAGCCATAAAATGTTCTTTATGAACATAAAGCAACCTGTGCAGAAATGAGAACTTGAGGAAGAGGAGCCTGAATGATTTACAAGATGACAACTGTGGTTACGATGAAGATCAAGCGGAGTGTGACAGACGTCCCTGCTGCCCCTGAGCTACAACACAATTTGTCTTATTCCGCCCCTGCCTCCTTCTACATGCTCACTTCACTGAGCATGACAACAGAGTTTTAAGTGTCATTTAATTTTCAATTTTAAATATAATTACAAAGTGTTCACTGTAAGATATCTGCCGTCTGCAAATGTGTCAAGATTAATTTGTGCTGGCTTCCTCACAAGTGTCAACAGTTAATTACTGTGTTGTATCTCGATGGCTTGATGACATTCTGTCTCTGCAGGCTTTCCCCAATTTATAAATATTCTTCCATTTTTAAAATAAGATCAATTTATTTTATAATGCTGCTTAGTCATGTGTCTACAAAGTCTAAAGAGTAGTGTGTGTAGTTTGCACATGGACATCATTGATTAAGAACTAAATCCATACTCTTAATGTATTATTAGTGTACTTTGACCAAATGTATCATTCCAAGGTATGTGGTCTATTTCTTTTTCTACAACATGAAGGTCTCAGAGCGGGCTGTGAAAACTCTGAGTGAACTCCTTGCTGATAATTGACTCATAGCCATTAGAGTGGCTGTTGATAATAAAAGTGTCGCCCGTGTGGATAGTCTGTGTCCTTATTTCTTCCCAGACATTAACACACTTCATGGCCTGTGCTAATTTGCTGATTTGTACAATATGGCTCATTGGCCTGATTTGTGCTGCAAATCCAATGCCGAGCTTGTTATAATAGGAGCCAATTTATAAGATATAGAGGACTTCCCATGTTTAATATAATGTTTATTTCACACATTGGCTCACATTTGTTGGTACAAGTCATAATAACGTTTTTCCCAGCACGCAGCATAAATGCAGCTGAGAGAGCATGACTGAAATGTCTAAGGCAGCACAGAGTGCGATCTCAAATTTATCATTCTCATGAATTTTAAGATTTTACTCAGGCATGAAATACAACAGTTAATGAAGTTTAATAACGAGACTAAAACAAGATCATAAAGTGAAGAATATAAAACGAGGAATGGCAACGAATGTAGCGAATGCCGAGGACCAAACCGTGAATACCGTATTCGTCGGATTATAACACGCTCCTGTGTATAACACGCTTTGTCCAATTATTGCCAATAAATTGGAAAAATCCGTAAATAACACACTTCGTCGTATAACATGCATCTATTATGCGTCACCGCTACGCGACGCGTCAGCGCCTCATTTGCCCTGCTTAAAATGGCGGCCACAGAAGCGAGCGAGCACAAAGAACTTCACAAGAAAACACGGTAAAAACAATTATTTCTTTGCGAGAAAAAAAATATTTCTTAGCTGACATTATAGCACAAGGGTTCCTGAGCTTAACCGATTCACAAAATGGTCAAATCTGCTAGATTATAAATTGTTTCGGTTTGACTTCTTCCAAATGGTCACGTGCGCTACTAAAATTAATTATAAAAAATTGAATTTTATCTCAAATGTCTTACACAGCTAATAATTTGTAAATGACCACCAAATTACGCTCTGTAAGTTTCAAGAAAATCCGCGGTGTGGTTTATGAGTTATCTTGCTAACAAAAACAGCTAACGTCACAGCTAACAGCAGCTACATCCAGAGGCGGGCAGCGACAGAGTCAGTCCGACCAGAGGAGGCTTTTTTCGGACACATGAGCTAGAAACGGTCTGGAAGTGGCCCCCTAGCGGACAAAAGTGGTACTGCACCATTTTTTTATTTATTTTTTGCTCAAAATTAAAAATGGCGATATCAGAGCCAAAAATAGGTCTAAAAATATGGGAAAAAATCCATAAATATGACGCTTCGGCGTATAACACGCAGGACATTCAAATGAGCAAAAAAACTGTGTGTTATACTCCGACAAATACGGTACCTGCTCCTGCTGCTGTCGGGCCAGCTCCATTTGCTGCCTCTGCTTCTCCATCTGCGAAGCGGCGAGTTTCTTCTGCTCGTCGTGAGCAGCCAGAAGCTGCTCCCGCAGGCTGATCAGCTGGGCGATCATCGTGGAGAGCTGGTGCTCCTTTTCCGCTAGGCCCTCTGGAGTACCTGGTGAGTGAAGGTAGAAGTCTAAAGTCAGGGGTGAAATGAATAAACACGGCCATAAAATAACGGGGGGAAAAAGCAAAAGGGTTTCATTGTGTCTGGTTTACTAGCCAAGCTCTCCAGAAGAAAAGTGCTGAAGGGTCTTGAGTTTGTATACAGCTAATATTAGAAAAGTGGTCATGCTGCACACACCAATCATCACATTGTGCCATTGTAGTGTACACAATATTTAACACAAAGAAAACCACACAGGAAGCAGCCGACTGCAGTGAATTCACTGGAAAGTGTTAAGGTCACACGCAGCCTGGTTTCTGCTGTGGCTGGTGTTCACAGCGTTCAGGGGAAGAAAGAGAGGGGATTGTTTCCAACGTGTAGACAAAGAGCTGCAGGGAGCTGCCAGACGTCCAGGCCTTATTGTCCACAAGGTGTTGAGTCACTGTTTTCACTGGACTCCGGACCAAACAGCTTATGGACACGGCGATCGCTTTAGACTGAGTGTTTCTTGCAGAATAGCCAACTTAAAATGGTCAAACGAACATGACAAAATTAAGACATGCGCACACCAACTGGTGCACAGGCTTTGAACGCACGACAGCGACCATCTAGACAAATCCAACACACTCGGACTCCTGCACGTGCAAATCAAATGAGAGAGCCCTCTACAGCCTCCTGGCCGCTCTGTGTGTGACAGAGAGCAGCTCTGATGCACTGCTCTCTCTCTCTATGCCTAATCAATGCTAAGTGATCCTACCATTGACTTACACAGCCAACATAACTGCCAGTGAGAGGCTGGACAGTAACTCACTCCCCTCCTTCTGCACTCCGGTGTGACAAGCTGGGGAACACACAGAAAAACTGATAGGAAACCAACAGAACGGACAATCGGATGGAATGAGAAGGATGATATTGATGAGAACCAGATAATAGTTTGGCAAAGCGTTGCCTGGGGCCAGCGGAAACTGAAATCCTTCCTGGGTGTCTTCCTCTTGTCTCTGACCACATCTGTCTTGAGGTTCTCCAAGAGCTCCCAGGGGTCCTCTCTACTCAAACTATTTTAATTTGACTAAACACCTGATTTATTCTATCTCTCCGATGAGGAAAGCCGTTTGTCTTAATAAGGCTTGTCAACCTTCAAAACCCATTCAGGGCAATTTACTGGCAGATCGTCTGAACTCCGGTTCGCCCCGCTCTGCCTTTGCTGCCTGCTGCAACAGGCGGGAGCCGTAACTCTCCATTTATCCTTCCAACAACAAAAAGAAGCTAAAAGCATCTATTCATTGGGCCTGTGGGCAGTCTGCAAGGCCTGAATTGACTTCTTATTCACCCGATTACACTTGTTGTGAATGGTTTATCTGTAAAATTGATACGATCAGTGCCATTTTTATTAACCTTTGGCTGTTTCTATGATGAAGCTGCTTTTGCAGGTAACCAACAAGAGACATTGGGTGATGTGACAATAAATCACAACTATCAATAATGCTGCTGGAAAAGGAGGAAGAGGTGTGCACGCACACACACAACAAAAAGGACAGAAGAAGAGATGGAAGGACACAAGATAAAGAAAAGCCCCTTCTGGCCTTGGACGAAGACTGTGAGTTGAGAAAACTCAGCAACTCGTCTTCCACTCGACATATTTCTGAAAACACGCACTGGTTTACAAAAGTACAACAAAAATATTACTAAAACTGGCAATGATATCAGGAATCTACTGTAGTTCTTTTGAAGTGAGAGCATTACTTTGCAGGGCGACATGGGCTGAGCGGGTGCCTCATCCTGCAGGCACCACAAGAATACTAACAGAGTGGCCATTGTTATAATGTTCAACAGAGCTGTGGGAACTCCAACGTATCCTCTTCAATCTGAGACTTATCTCAGTCAAAACCTTGGGCCAAACCTGTTTCGGGGGTTTTGTTTTTTGAAACATGCAGGACTTTATGAATGCTCAGGATGATATCTTTATCAAACAACAGAGAAGTATTTCACCTCAGAGACCGAACACAGCTGAGCAGAAAATCAAACGCATGTGCTTTTTGTTGCTTTGTGTTAAAATCTCTTTCTTCCTGCTTTAAATTATGGATCAGCTTTAAAATGCAGATAAAACTTTTATTGGGTGGTAGAGAAGAGGGGCGTCGTGGTCTGTGTGTGACCAGCCTGCTGACAAAAGAGGCCGTTTCCTGCATATTGCATGGCTCTTAACAGCAGAGGGGGTGAGGTCTGCTGTGAACATGTCTCCTCACATTGCACTGCAGCGGCAGACAGACAGCTCCGAGGGGCCATGGCGGCGCTACATAACCCCCAGCAGCCAGGACAAACCTAACAAGTTGTGACATCACTCTGGTGAGGCCTGGTACCACCCAACACCAGCAGTGAGTGGTCAAACTGCACAAGCACATCTCTGCTGTACAACTTCAGTCGTACTTGATGAACTCCTACAAGGAGGAGACCATCAAACTGTGTTGCGCCGTTTCAGCCCATTTAGCTTTCACCTTTTCAGATTCCTGCCTCTTCTAAACATCACAAAGTAGGGCAGAAAACATCACCGGGTGACTAAATAAATGATAAGAGAAAAACCAGCAGAGCCATGGTTGCTCTGGGATGGACTGGGTATTTGAGCCTTGGGGTGTTCAGATAAAAGGCACTTTGTAGGGGTGAGATTTGTTTTGTCCAATACCCACATCTCCCTCTCTCTTGGCTCGCTCCTCACTGCTCTAATCAAGC
>JBBPBX010060267.1:0-21501 GCA_038048925.1 Garcialebias charrua
TCATTCAGCCTTTATTTAGTCAGGTAAATCTTATTGAACCTCATGGGCTCATTTACAAAAGCGACCTGCTAAAACTAAAGAACGATGAACAGAAGTTACTCGTGGTAAAATGGGTGCAGATAAATTCATGTAACTAAGCAACACTCGTGTGATTTTTTTTTCAGCTGTGCCGTCCAAATTTACATCAGTGTACCGTAATCTGGGCCACTCAGTCACTCCGAGTGTCTGAGACCTGAAAACACTCCAGAAACAATGGACTCTTTCAGTCACTTTTATAAATAGTTCAGAGTAGCAGCAGAAACCAGAAACAGCCTTACTATAGAAAAGTCACCAGTTTGAAACTAAAGTTGTTTCCTTCACTGTATCAGAGAATTATATTTCATATGACCTAACTGCAGTAGAAGCTTGATAACTTTAAAAACTTTAATCTCTGTTGCTGCTTTAAAAAAATCAGTGGGTTTTGAAGTGCCCTGAGACAATTTCTGTTGTGACTTGGTGCTGTATAAATAAACTGAACTGAATTGAATTGAAGCAATCGTGCTGTCGAGACTGAAATCCTGCAAAGCAAATGAAAGTAGCCCAGCAACAGTCGAGCAGCTTCTCTGGCACTGCTGTCTATTTACATCAGTTTAATCTGGGTCACTCTTTCACTAAGCCCTCACTGGGTATTTGTATGGTCAAAAGAAAAAAAAGCACCCTGCTCAACAAAGAATGCTTTATATTACATGACGACAGCCTCAGAGTAACATCAAGCTGCTCTACTTCTACTTTAGCACAACCTTGATGTTATTTTCGTAACATGCAAAAACCATGAGCTGCTCACTTGATTTAAAAAAGAAAAAAAAAATGCACTTAAGGACACATTTTACATGTTAGTGCACACATGGGCAAAATTGTTTTTTAAATACCAGAAGAAGCCATCACAGTCCAGCTCTTGACATTCTAATACAACAACTATTAAATTCAATTAAATTCAGTTTATTTTTAAAGCACCAAGTCACGGCTGAAGTTATCTCAGGGTACTGAACAAAAACATTCACATACATTATAAATGACAATTAGAAACGTTTTCTATCTAAAGAAGGAAGCCAGAAGACGCGTTAAGCCTTCATTTTGTCGCAGTCTTATATCCTGAGCTAGCACAAAGGCAACAGTGGAAAGGAAAAACTCTCAGAAATAGTAAAAAACCTCCAATCAGGCTCAGGACGAGTATTATTTTGTTTTATTTATTTTTTGTGTGTAAACCTTTAGCAGCATAGTTATGGGATAGGTCAAGTCATAATGTAAAGTACTAACAGAGCCAGTCTCTTACCATTAGCTATGTGGGCAAAATTCTGTGACCGGATTGAAATGTGCTCTGATTGCATAATTAGATAGCACCGTTTACATGCGCCCAATCCGTTCATGACGAGTGTTTACATGCAGCAGGCTTTTATTCTGATCAGAAGTTCTGACATGCGCAGAGTGGTACACTCCCCTTAAAAAAAAAACGAAGAGGAAGTTACTTTCGTGAAAACCACAGAAGAAGAAGCTACTTCCGGGACGAAAGTAAACAGACGCGTCAAAAATGGACCCGCACCAGACTGTAATGACGGCGACTGAGTTTTTACTGCACTCCCTGATTGAACTACAGGTGAAGCAGCGCGTGCTTTTAGTTTTTTTATTCACAGGATGAGAGCGCTGGACGTCCTCTGTCCTCCAAGCTGTCGTGGACAACAACTGTTGGTAAGATAATAAAAACGCTGTATGCTAATAAACTTTTTGTCCTTTCCTTTTCTACCTGTCTGCGTGATACTGTCTGTATTTGTTATTAATTACTATTCTTCCTCTGTTTTCCTGTTTCTGGAGCATCAGTGTCACGATGCCAGGCATGATGCCAATGTCCTGCGCCACTCAGACCTCTATCAAAGGGCTCATCTGTTGACAAAAGTAAGGCTAATACTGTATTTACTATATTGTATTTAGTATTACTACAACGATTACAGCTAAGAAGTATCTCAAAGTAGAGATGCTTAGCTGTAAAGTTTTATTTTTAAAAATGTTTGTTTGAACCATATCTTTAAACAAATAGTTAAATCTTGCCAAAATGTAAGGCTAACATTTACTATATTGTATTTAGTTTTACAACTATTACAGCTAAGTAATCAGTAGACATACTTAGCTGTAAAAGTTTTATTTAAAATTTGTTTGAACCATGTCTTTAAACAAATAGTTAAATGTTGCCAAAATGTAAGGCTAAACTTTACTACTGTATATTGTATTTAGTATTAAACTACCGGTATTACAGCTAAGTAATCAGTAGACATACTTAGCTGTAATAGTTTTATTTAAAATAAAATTTGTTTGAACCATGCATTTAAACAAATAAAAAGTTGAACACTAAATATTGGCATGTCCTTTTTTTGCAGTCTGTGAGGAACATTGAAGGACGTCCGTCTCTTCATTGTTGGTGATCCTGCATGCCCGCTGTTGGACTGGCTCGTCAAAGGATACGCAAACTGTCCTCGTCTGACTCCTCAAGTCATTTAATGTTTACCTTAGCTCAGTCAGGTGGAGGTAGAGATGACCTTCGGGTTGATGAAGTCACGGTGGAGAGTTCTTCTAAAAAGATACTTGTCATGTATTTGTGTTCACATGCAGTTAACATTTGTATAAAATTATTATCACAATAAAAAACTGCAAATACTAGTGAACATCTGAGCTCTTTAATGGACCAAACATTTTAACAAATTCTTGTAAACAATTGATATTGCTTGTTTGAAACAAGTTTCTTTCTTAGTGCAATTTGAGGTATATCAGAAAAACATAAAAATTAAACATTCAAAACGTGTGTGCAAAACAGACGATGTGCACAGATCAAATCTTGTAATGATGACAACAACAAAAAAACATTCTTTGGTCATTTAAAAACTACAGTAACCTGTAATTCAGTAACTTCTTTATCAACTCATCAAATACTTTCACAATTTCAATGTATGCATGTGATTTCGGACAACAAAATTGGTGACAAAATATTTGATTTTACTTCCAAAATGTATGTTTCTGTATCCTGATAGAGCAGCAAATGTGTTTTTATCCTGTGAGTCATGCAGAAACTCAGAGTCCTTATTAAACCACCTGACTGTATTAAGTTAGGACATTGTACCTTAATTGTACCATAAACTATCAATCCTAATGTCTGTGTAAAAAATACATTTACAGATCTGTCAGGGGACAAAGAAACATGGTTGTGGAGAATTGAAACATTTTCAAATCAGTTTTGAGTTGTTCTAAAGCACATGTGTGAACTTCTTGGGATTCCTCAGTAGAAGACGTGGGTCTTGCATCTTCTGCCACCTGCCACCATCACCTGCCACCATCACCTGCCACCTGCCACTGTCTGTTGTGTGCTGCTGCCAGCTGCCTCCTCAAAGCTGGACTCATCATCTGAAAAACAAACAAAATAAAGTTTAACTGGACTCCTGATATGTTGAAATGTGTTAGGTTAATTATGTGGTTAGTTGGAGTAGTGTTTTAATGTACAATACAGTATACTGTAGTTCTATGCAAGCCCTACAGCTACTCTTATTTCTTATTATAATTAAATTTTTACATATTTGTTGTTTCTAATTACAGTACTCAAGTAATACAGTACAGAGGGTTAATGTGTTTTGAAGAGTAACTTACCACAAAGGATGCTTTGCTCCTGGTTAGCTTCCTCTCCTCAGATTCCTCTCCTCCTCATCACCTAGATCCACACCGCTGCCTGCTGTGTTGGAAGTGGCCGAGCGCTCATCAGTTCATCCATCAACACGTAAAATGAAAAAGTGGTGGGGTCAGAGCCACTTGTCCCGTTTTTGTTTTTAGCTTCGTAGCACTTAGCTTTAAGCTCTTCCAGCGATCTCCAGCTTTTCATGTACTTGTTTAAATAACTCCATCCATGTTCCTACACTTTAGGTCAAGGTGTTCGATAGTTTTGAGCTATTTTAACGTTTCCATTACAAATGTTGCATCGCTCACCGACCAGTTTTGCTTCCCCACCATGCGTTAGCGTTAGCATCTACCCACTCACCAGGCGGAGAAGGAAACACGAGGGGGGAGAGGGAGGGGGGGTTGGATGGGGGTGCGCGCAGCGCACATGCGCAGTCAGGACAGTTTCCCACAGTCCGATAAAAGGAACAGAACATGTGTTTACATGAGCACCGAACGGGTAACGGATCGGCGTAAACCACCCATTTCGATCTGATCACAAATTAGGCCGGATCACGCCGAATACACAAAAAATGACCCGAACAGGGTGTTTACATGACGCACTTTTGATCCGATCGGCCGTTTGATCCGATTACTTGTGTCCATTTAAACATAGCTATTGCTAGATCATGTGATCTGTTCCACGTTTACTGTGTATCATCTGTCAGCACTTCTAAACACGTATATATTGTTGTTGTTCGATAATTGTTCTTGGCAAACTGGTGCTGGATGGGCACAAGAGAGTTTGAGAAGGCGACCGAGCGGACCATCTGGAGCTCACGAGGTCACCGCAATAAGGCCGGAGCTGCGCTAAGCTGCGAGGGCCTCAATGCTGCTTGCAGCTTTAATTAGGCCCGAAGCAGCGAAGCGCTGCAAGGACCTATTGTAATTGTAGTGTTTATTATTTTTTTTTTTTTTTTTATTCTTCCCCCAAAAGAAGTGGCTTTTTGGGGGCCTTAACATATATGAAAACTCACCAAATTTTGCGGACTCGTCAGGACTGGTGAAAAATTACGTATTTTGGGGGCGTGGCAAAAATCGCCACAGAAACGGCTCAAGAGCGCCCCCTAGAAATTTTCAAAATACCCTCCGCATTGACCTTAGTTTGACGTAGAATCATGAAATTTGGTACACTTGTCCAACTCACCAAGATGCACAGAAAACCCTCTGGCACCAATGTTGTACAATAAATGGTAAGGCGGCCATTTTGGAACGATGACCAAATTTTCACCCCTTTTTGGCCGTTTACAGCCTCCGCATTTGAACGAACTCCTCCTATGAATTTCGCTCGATTTGGTTCAAACTTGGCCAGTTTCTTCATAAGGCACGGGGGAACAAACAATATCAAAATTGTGCGTTTTCATGAATGCTGAAGGGGCGGGGCCAGACGTCAAAGTTGGACATCTCGCCATGAAAAACGAAACGCTTACAGCTCTTACACGAAAAAAGTCTAATACATCAAACCTTCAGTTATTGACCCACATCCGGTCCCCCGCAAAACTGTATGGTCAAATCATGACATCACTTAAGCCACGCCCCCTGACAACAGGAAGTGTAAAGTTTTACGTTGAACGGTCCATATCGGACCCCTGTTACCTAATCAGCGTGGCATTGTGTCCAGTGACCGAAGACATGTTGGTGTAACAAGCATTCCAATACTGTTCGTTTTTGGTGGAGCATGTGGGCGTGGCGACGTGGCGAAGTAAGACATAACGCCATCACCATACGTTTGGTTCTAAAATCCACAGATTTGATCCGAGGAGTACCAAAATCAGTATGATCGATCATTGCCCACCCCTTGAACAGGTGTTTATGCTAATTAGCAAATCGCTACAGAAACGGCTCAAGAGCGCCCCCTAGAAATTTTCAAAATACCCTCCGCATTGACCTTAGTTTGACGTAGAATCATGAAATTCGGTACACTTGTCCAACTCACCAAGATGCACAGAAAACCCTCTGGCACCAATGTTGTACGATAAATGGTAAGGCGGCCATTTTGGAACGATGACCAAATTTTCACCCCTTTTTGGCCGTTTACAGCCTCCGCATTTGAACGAACTCCTCCTATGAATTTCGCTCGATTTGGTTCAAACTTGGCCAGTTTCTTCATAAGGCACGGGGGAACAAACGATATCAAAATTGTGCGTTTTCATGAATGCTGAAGGGGCGGGGCCAGACGTCAAAGTTGGACATCTCGCCATGAAAAACGAAACGCTTACAGCTCTTACACGAAAAAAGTCTAATACATCAAACCTTCAGTTATTGACCCACATCCGGTCCCCCGCAAAACTGTATGGTCAAATCATGACATCACTTAAGCCACGCCCCCTGACAACAGGAAGTGTAAAGTTTTACGTTGAACGGTCCATATCGGACCCCTGTTACCTAATCAGCGTGGCATTGTGTCCAGTGACCGAAGACATGTTGGTGTAACAAGCATTCCAATACTGTTCGTTTTTGGTGGAGCATGTGGGCGTGGCGACGTGGCGAAGTAAGACATAACGCCATCACCATACGTTTGGTTCTAAAATCCACAGATTTGATCCGAGGAGTACCAAAATCAGTATGATCGATCATTGCCCACCCCTTGAACAGGTATTTATGCTAATTAGCAAATCGCTACAGAAACGGCTCAAGAGCGCCCCCTAGAAATATTCAAAATACCCTTCGCATTGACCTTAGTTTGACGTAGAATCATGAAATTCGGTACACTTGTCCAACTCACCAAGATGCACAGAAAACCCTCTGGCACCAATGTTGTACGATAAATGGTAAGGCGGCCATTTTGGAACGATGACCAAATTTTCACCCCTTTTTGGCCGTTTATAGCCTCTGCATTTCAACGAACTCCTCCTAGGGATTTCGCTCGATTTGATTCAAACTTGGCCAGTTTCTTTATAAGGCACGGGGGAACAAATGTTATCAAAACTGTGCGTTTTCATGCATGCTGAAGGGGCGGGGCCAGACCTCAAAGTTGGACATCTCGCCATGAAAAACGAAACGCTTACAGCTCTTACACGAAAACTGTCTAATACATCAAACCTTCAGTGATTGACCCACATCCGGTCCCCTGCAAAACTGTATGGTCAAATCATGACATCACTTAAGCCACGCCCCCTGACAACAGGAAGTGTAAAGTTTTACGTTGAACGATCCATATCGGATCCCTGTTACCTAATCAGCGTGACATTGTATCCAGTCACCGAAGACATGTTGGTGTAACAAGCTTTCCAGCACTGTTCGTTTTGGGTGGAGCAAGTGGGCGTGGTGACATGGCGAAGTAAGACGTAACGCCGTCACCATACGTTTGGTTCTAAACTCCACAGATTTGATCTGAGGAGTACCAAAATCATTATGATCGATCATTACCCACCCCTTGAACAGGTGTTTATGCTAATTAGCAAATAGCTTCCATAGCGCCCCCTAGATTATTCAAACTGTTGTATCTCAGTGATACATCATCCGATCTGAACCAGATTTATTGTGCATCATCAGTGAGCCCTTGTGGACACATTGATATGGTGGGCTAACATTTGTCTCAAGTGCGCCCCCTACATTATTTCTATAGTTATATCTCAGTGATACATCATCCGATCTGAACCAGATTTATTGTGCATCATCAGTGAGCCCTTGTGGACACATTGATATGGTGGGCTAACATTTGACTCAAGTGCGTCCCCTACATTATTTCTATAGTTATATCTCAGTGATACATCATCCGATCTGAACCAGATTTATTGTGCATCATCAGTGAGCCCTTATGGACACATTTATATGGTGGGCTAACATATGACTCCAGAGCGCCCCCTAGATTATTCAAACTGTTATATCTCAGTGATACATCATCCGATCTGAACCAGATTTATTGTGCATCATCAGTGAGCCCTTGTGGACACATTGATATGGTGGGCTAACGTTTGACTCAAGTGCGCCCCCTACATTACTTCTATAGTTATATCTCAGTGATACATCATCCGATCTGAATCAGATTTATTGTGCATCATCAGTGAGGCCTTGTGGACACATTGATATTGTGGTTTAACATTGGACTCAAGTGCGCCCCCTACATTATTTCTATGGTTATATCTCAGTGATACATCATCCGATCTGAACCAGATTTATTGTGATTCATCAGTGAACACTTCTACATACATTGATAATGTTATGTAAATTTTTACTCCATAGCGCCCCCTATATTATTACTACAGTTATATCTTAGTGATACATTATCCGATCTACACGAGATTTATTATGCTTTATCAGTGAACACTTCGACACACATTGATAATGTTATGTAAATTTTTACTCCATAGCGCCCCCTATATTATTACTACAGTTATATCTTAGTGATACATTATCCGATCTGCACGAGATTTATTATGATTCATCAGTGAACACTTCTACACACATTGATAATGGTATGTTAATTTTTACTCCATAGCGCCCCCTGTATTATTACTACAGTTATATCTCAGTGATACATTATCCGATCTGCACGAGATTTATTGTGCTTTATCAGTGAACTCTTCGACACACATTGATAATGGTATGTAAATTTTTACTCCATAGCGCCCCCTATATTATTACTACAGTTATATCTTAGTGATACATTATCCGATCTGCATGAGATTTATTGTGATTAATCAGTAAACACTTCTATACACATTGATAATGGTATGTAAATTTTTACTCCATAGCGCCCCCTATATTATTACTACAGTTATATCTCAGTGATACATTATCCAATCTGCACGAGATTTATTGTGCTTTATCAGTGAACACTTCGACACACATTGATAATGGTATGTAAATTTTTACTCCATAGCGCCCCCTATATCATTACTACAGTTATATCTTAGTGATAGATTATCCAATCTGCACGAGATTTACTATGATTCATCAGTGAACACTTCTACACACATTGATAATGGTATGTAAATTTTTACTCCATAGCGCCCCCTGTATTATTACTACAGTTATATCTTAGTGATACATTATCCGATCTGCACAAGATTTATTGTGCTTTATCAGTGAACACTTCGACACACATTGATAATGGTATGTAAATTTTTACTCCATAGCGCCCCCTATATTATTACTACAGTTATATCTTAGTGATACATTATCCGATCTGCACGAGATTTATTGTGATTCATCAGTGAACACTTCTATACACATTGATAATGGTATGTAAATTTTTACTCCATAGCGCCCCCTATATTATTACTACAGTTATATCTCAGTGATGCATTATCCAATCTGCACGAGATTTATTGTGCTTTATCAGTGAATACTTCGACACACATTGATAATGGTAAGTAAATTTTTACTCCATAGCGCCCCCTATATTAATACTACAGTTATATCTATACATTATCCGATCTGCACGAGATTTATTGTGCTTTATCAGTGAACACTTCGACACACATTGATAATGGTATGTAAATTTTTACTCCATAGCGCCCCCTATATTATTACTACAGTTATATCTTAGTGATACATTATCCGATCTGCACGAGATTTATTGTGATTCATCAGTGAACACTTCTATACACATTGATAATGGTATGTAAATTTTTACTCCATAGCGCCCCCTATATTATTACTACAGTTATATCTCAGTGATACATTATCCAATCTGCACAAGATTTATTGTGCTTTATCAGTGAACACTTCGACACACATTGATAATGGTATGTACATTTTTACTCCATAGCGCCCCCTATATTATTACTACAGTTATATCTTAGTGATACATTATCCGATCTGCACGAGATTTATTATGATTCATCAGTGAACACTTCTACACACATTGATAATGGTATGTACATTTTGACTCCATTGCGCCCCCTACATTA
This sequence comes from Garcialebias charrua, assembly GCA_038048925.1. Lineage (NCBI taxonomy): Eukaryota > Metazoa > Chordata > Actinopteri > Cyprinodontiformes > Rivulidae > Garcialebias > Garcialebias charrua. Next base: position 9,588 of record JBBPBX010060267.1, read on the forward strand.
TGTCTATAGTTATATCTCAGTGATACATCATCCGATCTGAACCAGATTTATTGTGCATCATCAGTGAGTCCTTGTGGACACATTGATATGGTGGGCTAACATTTGACTCAAGTGCGCCCCCTACATCATGTATATAGTTATATCTCAGTGATTCATTAGCCGATCTGAACCAGATTTATTGTGCATCATCAGTGAGACCTTGTGGACACATTGATATGGTGGGCTAACATTTGACTCCAGAGCGCCCCCTAGATTATTTAAACTGTTATATCTCAGTGAGACATCATCCAATCTGAACCAGATTTATTGTGCGTGTGCACCTCTGGTGCGGAGTAGACACGAGAAACTTCGAAATGGCGACCGAGCGGACGAGCTGGAGCTCGCGCGGTCGCCTCAATAAGGTCCGAGCGGCGCTAAGCTGCGAGGGCCTCAATGCTGCTTGCAGCTTTAATTAGGCCCGAGCAGCTAAGCGCTGCGAAGGCCTATTGTAATTGTACTGTTTATTATTTTTTTTATTATTATTATTTTTTTTATTTTTATTCTTCCCCCAAAAGAAGTGGCATTTTGGGGGCTTTATCATATATGAAAACTCACCAAATTTGGCAGACTCGTCAGGACTGGTGAAAAATTACATATTTTGGGGGCGTGGCAAAAATCGCCACAGAAACGGCTCAAGAGCGCCCCCTAGAAAATTTCAAAATACGCTCCGCATTGACTTAGTTTGACGTAGAATCGTGAAATTTGGTACACTTGTCCAACTCACCAAGATGCACAGAAAACCCTCTGGCACCAACGTTGTACGATAAATGGTAAGGCGGCCATTTTGAAATGATTACCAAATTTTTACACCTTTTTGGCCGTTTACAGCCTCCGCATTTGAACGAACTCCTCCTAGGGATTTCGCTCGATTTGGTTCAAACTTGGCCAGTTTCTTCATAAGGCACGGGGGAACAAACAATATCAAAATTGTGCGTTTTCATGAATGCTGAAGGGGCGGGGCCAGACGTCAAAGTTGGACATCTCGCCATGAAAAACGAAACGCTTACAGCTCTTACACGAAAAGAGTCTAATACATCAAACCTTCAGTGATTGACGCACATCCGGTCCCCTGCATTACTGAATGGTCAAATTATGACATCACTTAAGCCACGCCCCCTGACAACAGGAAGTGTAAAGTTTTACTTTGAAAGGTCCATATCGGACCCGTGTTACCTAATCAGCGTGACATTGTGTCCAGTGACTAAAGACATGTTGGTGTAACAAGCTTTCCAGCACTGTTCGTTTTGGGTGGAGCAAGTGGGCGTGGCGACATGGCGAAGTAAGACGTAACGCCATCACCATACGTTTGGATCTAAAATCCACAGATTTGATCTGAGGAGTACCAATATCAGTATGATCGATCATTGCCCACCCCTTGAACAGGTGTTTATGCTAATTAGCAAATCGCTACAGAAACGGCTCAAGAGCGCCCCCTAGAAATATTCAAAATACCCTCCGCATTGACCTTAGTTTGACGTAGAATCATGAAATTTGGTACACTTGTCCAACTCACCAAGATGCACAGAAAACCCTCTGGCACCAATGTTGTACGATAAATGGTAAGGCGGCCATTTTGGGACGATGACCAAATTTTCACCCCTTTTTGGCCGTTTACAGCCTCTGCATTTCAACGAACTTCTCCTAGGGATTTCGCTCGATTTGATTCAAACTTGGCCAGTTTTTTTATAAGGCACGGGGGAACAAATGTTATCAAAACTGTGCGTTTTCATGCATGCTGAAGGGGCGGGGCCAGACCTCAAAGTTGGACATCTCGCCATGAAAAACGAAACGCTTACAGCTCTTACACGAAAACTGTCTAATACATCAAACCTTCAGTGATTGACCCACATCCGGTCCCCTGCAAAACTGTATGGTCAAATCATGACATCACTTAAGCCACGCCCCCTGACAACAGGAAGTGTAAAGTTTTACGTTGAACGGTCCATATCGGATCCCTGTTACCTAATCAGCGTGACATTGTATCCAGTCACCGAAGACATGTTGGTGTAACAAGCTTTCCAGCACTGTTCGTTTTGGGTGGAGCAAGTGGGCGTGGTGACGTGGCGAAGTAAGACGTAACGCCGTCACCATACGTTTGGTTCTAAACTCCACAGATTTGATCTGAGGAGTACCAAAATCATTATGATCGATCATTACCCACCCCTTGAACAGGTGTTTATGCTAATTAGCAAATAGCCTCCATAGCGCCCCCTAGATTATTCAAACTGTTGTATCTCAGTGATACATCATCCGATCTGAACCAGATTTATTGTGCATCATCAGTGAGCCCTTGTGGACACATTGATATGGTGGGCTAACATTTGACTCAAGTGCGCCCCCTACATTATTTCTATAGTTATATCTCAGTGATACATCATCCGATCTGAACCAGATTTATTGTGCATCATCAGTGAGCCCTTGTGGACACATTGATATGGTGGGCTAACATTTGACTCAAGTGCGCCCCCTACATTATTTCTATAGTTATATCTCAGTGATACATCATCCGATCTGAACCAGATTTATTGTGCATCATCAGTGAGCCCTTGTGGACACATTGATATGGTGGGCTAACATATGACTCCAGAGCGCCCCCTAGATTATTCAAACTGTTATATCTCAGTGATACATCATCCGATCTGAACCAGATTTATTGTGCATCATCAGTGAGCCCTTGTGGACACATTGATAATGTTATGTAAATTTTTACTCCATAGCGCCCCCTATATTATTACTACAGTTATATCTTAGTGATACATTATCCGATCTGCACGAGATTTATTGTGCTTTATCAGTGAACACTTCGACACACATTGATAATGTTATGTAAATTTTTACTCCATAGCGCCCCCTATATTATTACTACAGTTATATCTTAGTGATACATTATCCGATCTGCACGAGATTTATTGTGATTCATCAGTGAACACTTCTACACACATTGATAATGGTATGTAAATTTTTACTCCATAGCGCCCCCTGTATTATTACTACAGTTATATCTTAGTGATACATTATCCGATCTGCACAAGATTTATTGTGCTTTATCAGTGAACACTTCGACACACATTGATAATGGTATGTAAATTTTTACTCCATAGCGCCCCCTATATTATTACTACAGTTATATCTTAGTGATACATTATCCGATCTGCACGAGATTTATTGTGATTCATCAGTGAACACTTCTACACACATTGATAATGGTATGTAAATTTTTACTCCATAGCGCCCCCTATATTATTACTACAGTTATATCTCAGTGATACATTATCCGATCTGCACGAGATTTACTATGCTTCATCAGTGAGACCTTGTGGACACATTGATATGGTGGGCTAACATTTGACTCAAGTGCGCACCCTACATTACTTCTATAGTTATATCTCAGTGATACGTCATCCGATCTGAACCAGATTTATTGTGCATCATCAGTAAGACCTTGTGGACACATTGATATTGTGGTTCAACATATGACTCCAGAGCACCCCCTAGATTATTCAAACTGTTATATCTCAGTGAGACATACGATCTGAACCAGATTTATTGTGCGTGTGCACACCTGGTGCGGGGTAGACACGAGAGACTTTGAAATGGCGACTGAGCGGACGAGCTGGAGCTTACGCGGTCGCATCAATAAGGCCAGAGCGGCGCTAAGCTGCGAGGGCCTCAATGCTGCTTGCAGCTTTAATTATTATTATTATTATTTTTTTTTTTATTCTAGTCCCTCTTTAAGTGGCCTTTTGGGGGCTTTATCATATACGAAAACTCACCAAATTTTGCGGACTCGTCAGGACTGGTGAAAAATTACGTATTTTGGGGGCGTGGCAAAAATCGCCACAGAAACGGCTCAAGAGCGCCCCCTAGAAATTTTCAAAATACCCTCCGCATTGACCTTAGTTTGACGTAGAATCATGAAATTTGGTACACTTGTCCAACTCACCAAGATGCACAGAAAACCCTCTGGCACCAATGTTGTACAATAAATGGTAAGGCGGCCATTTTGGAACGATGACCAAATTTTCACCCCTTTTTGGCCGTTTACAGCCTCCGCATTTGAACGAACTCCTCCTATGAATTTCGCTCGATTTGGTTCAAACTTGGCCAGTTTCTTCATAAGGCACGGGGGAACAAACGATATCAAAATTGTGCGTTTTCATGAATGCTGAAGGGGCGGGGCCAGACGTCAAAGTTGGACATCTCGCCATGAAAAACGAAACGCTTACAGCTCTTACACGAAAAAAGTCTAATACATCAAACCTTCAGTTATTGACCCACATCCGGTCCCCCGCAAAACTGTATGGTCAAATCATGACATCACTTAAGCCACGCCCCCTGACAACAGGAAGTGTAAAGTTTTACGTTGAACGGTCCATATCGGACCCCTGTTATCTAATCAGCGTGGCATTGTGTCCAGTGACCGAAGACATGTTGGTGTAACAAGCTTTCCAGCACTGTTCGTTTTGGGTGGAGCAAGTGGGCGTGGCGACATGGCGAAGTAAGACGTAACGCCATAACCATACGTTTGGATCTAAAATCCACAGATTTGATCCGAGAAGTACCAAAATCAGTATGATCGATCATTGCCCACCCCTTGAACAGGTGTTTATGCTAATTAGCAAATCGCTACAGAAACGGCTCAAGAGCGCCCCCTAGAAATATTCAAAATACCCTCTGCATTGACCTTAGTTTGACGTAGAATCATGAAATTTGGTACACTTGTCCAACTCACCAAGATGCACAGAAAACCCTCTGGCACCAATGTTGTACGATAAATGGTAAGGCGGCCATTTTGGAACGATGACCAAATTTTCACCCCTTTTTGGCCGTTTACAGCCTCTGCATTTCAACGAACTCCTCCTAGGGATTTCGCTCGATTTGATTCAAACTTGGCCAGTTTCTTTATAAGGCACGGGGGAACAAATGTTATCAAAACTGTGCGTTTTCATGCATGCTGAAGGGGCGGGGCCAGACCTCAAAGTTGGACATCTCGCCATGAAAAACGAAACGCTTACAGCTCTTACACGAAAACTGTCTAATACATCAAACCTTCAGTGATTGACCCACATCCGGTCCCCTGCAAAACTGTATGGTCAAATCATGACATCACTTAAGCCACGCCCCCTGACAACAGGAAGTGTAAAGTTTTACGTTGAACGGTCCATATCGGATCCCTGTTACCTAATCAGCGTGACATTGTATCCAGTCACCGAAGACATGTTGGTGTAACAAGCTTTCCAGCACTGTTCGTTTTGGGTGGAGCAAGTGGGCGTGGTGACATGGCGAAGTAAGACGTAACGCCGTCACCATACGTTTGGTTCTAAACTCCACAGATTTGATCTGAGGAGTACCAAAATCATTATGATCGATCATTACCCACCCCTTGAACAGGTGTTTATGCTAATTAGCAAATAGCCTCCATAGCGCCCCCTAGATTATTCAAACTGTTGTATCTCAGTGATACATCATCCGATCTGAACCAGATTTATTGTGCATCATCAGTGAGCCCTTGTGGACACATTGATATGGTGGGCTAACATTTGACTCAAGTGCGCCCCCTACATTATTTCTATAGTTATATCTCAGTGATACATCATCCGATCTGAACCAGATTTATTGTGCATCATCAGTGAGCCCTTGTGGACACATTGATATGGTGGGCTAACATTTGACTCAAGTGCGCCCCCTACATTATTTCTATAGTTATATCTCAGTGATACATCATCCGATCTGAACCAGATTTATTGTGCATCATCAGTGAGCCCTTGTGGACACATTGATATGGTGGGCTAACATATGACTCCAGAGCGCCCCCTAGATTATTCAAACTGTTATATCTCAGTGATACATCATCCGATCTGAACCAGATTTATTGTGCATCATCAGTGAGCCCTTGTGGACACATTGATATGGTGGGCTAACATTTGACTCAAGTGCGCCCCCTACATTACTTCTATAGTTATATCTCAGTGATACATCATCCGATCTGAACCAGATTTATTGTGCATCATCAGTGAGCCCTTGTGGACACATTGATATGGTGGGCTAACATTTGACTCAAGTGCGCCCCCTACATTATGTCTATAGTTATATCTCAGTGATACATCATCCGATCTGAACCAGATTTATTGTGCTTTATCAGTGAACACTTCGACACACATTGATAATAGTATGTAAATTTTTACTCCATAGCGCCCCCTATATTATTACTACAGTTATATCTTAGTGATACATTATCCGATCTGCACGAGATTTAGTGTGGTTCATCAGTGAGCACTTCTACACACATTGATAATGTTGTGTAAATTTTTACTCCATAGCGCCCCCTATATTATTACTACAGTTATATCTCAGTGATACATTATCCGATCTGTACAAGATTTATTGTGCATCAACAGTGAGCCCTTGTGGACACATTGATATGGTGGGCTAACATTTGACTCAAGTGCGCATGCTAGTTAGCTTAGCATTAGCATCACCCGTTAGCATGTGAGATAACACCAGAAACTTGTTCAACGTGGTCTGTTGAGTCACCTGTGTAAGTTTGGTTGAAAAATAAGGTGTTAGCCTAGCATGCTAGTTAGCTTAGCATTAGCATCACCCGTTAGCATGTGAGATAACACCAGAAACTTGTTCAGCGTGGTCTGTTGAGTCACCTGTGTAAGTTTGGTTGGAAAATAAGGTGTTAGCCTAGCATGCTAGTTAGCTTAGCATTAGCATTACACGTTAGCATGTGAGATAACACCAGAAACTTGTTCAGCGTGGTCTGTTGAGTCACCTGTGTAAGTTTGGTTGGAAAATAAGGTGTTAGCCTAGCATGCTAGTTAGCTTAGCATTAGCATCACCCATTAGCATGTGAGATAACACCAGAAACTTGTTCAGCATGGTATATCTCAGAGATACATTATCCGACCTGCACGAGATTTATTGTACTTCATCAGTGAGCACGTCTACACACATTGATATTGTGGATTAACATATGACTCTAGAGCGCCCCTAGATTATTCAAACTGTTAGATCTCAGTAATACATCATTCGATCTGTACCAGATTTATTCTGCGTCATCAGGGAGCAGTTCTAAACGCATTGATATTGTTGTGTAAATTTTGACTTCAGTTCACCACCTACATAATTCAAACTGTTATATGTCAATAAGGATGAAGGGAAAAAATCATTTTTTTAAATCTAGATTCTTTGTCTTGGCGATTCAGAATCAATTCTAAATGTTCCAAAATTGATTTTAAAACATGTTTAATTTTCCCCTGATACATGCTCAATAATCCAGGTAGAAAACTAAAAAAGCTAAGGCTGATATTCAGCTCAGTCTTAGCACCCTCTCAAAGTGGATCAACCAGTTTGCTGGTGACTGCTGAAACCAGTTGCTCACATGATGGATGACCATCATCTTAACAATGGATCGTTAGCACCCATTGTAAAAACAACCCAAAGGGTTGTTTGCTATTCACAAAGGGCTGATCACTTCTACACACTTTGATACTATGGTTTAACAGATGACTCCAGTGTGCCCCATACATTATTTTTCAAACTGTTACATCTCATTGCTAGATCATGTGATCTGTTCCACGTTTACTGTGTATCATCTGTCAGCACTTCTAAACACGTATATATTGTTGTTGTTCGCTAATTGTTCTTGGCAAACTGGTGCTGGATGGGCACGAGAGAGTTCGAGGTGGCGACCGAGCGGACAAGCTGGAGCACGCGCGGTCGCCTCAATAAGGTCGGAGCGGCGCTAAGCTGCTTCGGGCCTCAACGCTGCTTGCAGCTTTAATTATTATTATTCTTCTTCTTCCGTCACTTCGCGCGGCCGTTTGGAGCCTTTAACATATTCAAAAACTCACCAAACTTCACCCAAAATTGTCCCCCAACGAAAATTTTATGAATCTGGTGTAATCGCAAGTGGGCGTGGCCTAACTGCTCAACAGCGCCCCCTAACGTGAGTTGGGGAAAACCGTAAGTCGTAGAGATCTGAAACTCGGAACATATGTAGATCTCCCCAATTCAAGAAAAAAAGTACATTGGGGGTACCCTCTAAAATGCACAGGTAGGCGGCCATTTTGGGTCAAAGGTCAAATTTTGGTCATTTTTCAGTTTTACTCATGTCGAACTTTGACGAACTCCTTCTCAGGCGTTCGACCTATCGGCTTCAAACTTGGTCAGAATGCAGTTAAGGCATGGGCCTTTAAAAGTTATCAAAAAAATTGACTTTTCGTATATGTTCAGGGGGCGTAGTGGAGCGGTGAACTTGGCGTACTCGCCGAAACAAACGAAACGCTATAACTTTGACATTTAAAGGTCTATTGACACCATGCTTTATCCTAGAATAATGAAACTTGGTACACATATGTATCTCATCAGGAGCTACAAAAAAGTCTCTTGGAGCAATGGTCCAAAGCCAACAGGAAGTCGGCCATTTTAGGTCAAAGTCACAATTTGGTCTATTTCATTTACGTCATATCTGAGCGAACTCGTCCTAGAGCTTTCGAGATCCAGGCGTCAAACTCGGTCAGCACTATCTTGAGGCATTGAAGGTCAAAAGTTATCAAAAGAATTTTTCTAAGTCAAAGCATGTGGGCGTGGCCTTAGGTCAAAGTCAAATTTGGTCTATTTCATTTACGTCATATCTGAGCGAACTCGTCCTAGAGCTTTCGAGATCCAGGGGTCAAACTCAGTCAGCACTATCTTGAGGCATTGAAGGTCAAAAGTTATCAAAAGAATTTTTCTATGTCAAAGCATGTGGGCGTGGCCAAGCCTCAAATCTGGCCATTTTCCATGAAACATCAATTACGTCATATCTGAGCGAACTCGTCCTAGAGCTTTCGAGATCCAGGCGTCAAACTCGGTCAGCACTATCTTGAGGCATTGAAGGTCAAAAGTTATCAAAAGAATTTTTCTATGTCAAAGCATGTGGGCGTGGCCAAGCCTCAAATCTGGCCATTCTCCATGAAACATCAAGCTAAAATAACTTCCTAATATAAGCTCCCAGCTACACCAAATTCACTAAGATCTATATTTATCCATCCCTCGACAGGACTGCAGTCCAATATGTAGTGGGCGTGGCCTGATTCTTCCAGAGCGCCCCCTAGAATTTAGTTTAAAAATCAGCCCCCAGCCATGCTTTATCCCAGAATTATGAAACGTGGTATACATGTGTAAATTGTCAGGACCTACAAAAAAGTCTCTTGGAACCCTGGTCCAAAACAAAAACAAAGTCGGCCATTTTGGGTCAAAGGTCATTTTCCGATGTTTTTGAATTGCGTATTTAAACAAACTCCTCTTAGTGATTTTGAAGGATTGCCTTTAAACTTGGTTAACATGCCCTTAACACATTGGACAGTAAAAGTTATCAAAAGTTTGCGTTTTCGTTTATGCTAAAGGGGCGTGGCCAGGCCTCAAACTTGCGCTTCATGCGTCCCCTACATTATTTCTATAGTCCCATCTCAGTGATACATCATCCGATCTGAACCAGATTTATTGTGCATAATCAGTGAGACCTTGTGGACACATTGATATTGTTGTTTAACATATGACTCCAGAGCGCCCCCTAGATTATTCAAACTGTTATATCTCAGTGAGACATCATCCGATCTGAACCAGATTTATTGTGCGTGTGCACCCCTGGTGCGGAGTAGACACGAGAGACTTCGAAATGGCGACCGAGCGGACGAGCTGGAGCTCGCGCGGTCGCCTCAATAAGGTCCGAGCGGCGCTAAGCTGCTTCGGGCCTCAACGCCGCTTGCGGCTTTAATTATTATTATTATTATTCTTCTTCTTTTTCCGTCACTTCGCGCGGCCGTTTGGGGCCTTTAACATATTCAAAAACTCACCAAACTTCACCCAAAATTGTCCCCCAACTAAAATTTTATGATTCTGGTGTAATCGCAAGTGGGCGTGGCCTAACTGCTCAACAGCGCCCCCTAACGTGAGTTGGGGAAAACCGTAAGTCGTAGAGATCTGAAACTCGGTACATATGTAGATCTCCCCAATTCAAGAAAAAAAGTACATTGGAGGTACCCTCTAAAATGCACAGGTAGGCGGCCATTTTGGGTCAAAGGTCAAATTTTGGTCATTTTTCAGTTTTACTCATGTCGAACTTTGACGAACTCCTTCTCAGGCGTTCGACCTATCGGCTTCAAACTTGGTCAGAATGCAGTTAAGGCATGGGCCTTTAAAAGTTATCAAAAAAATTGACTTTTCGTATATGTTCAGGGGGCGTGGTGGAGCGGTGAACTTGGCGTACTCGCCGAAACAAACGAAACGCTATAACTTTGACATTTAAAGGTCTATTGACACCATGCTTTATCCTAGAATAATGAAACTTGGTACACATGTGTATCTCATCAGGAGCTACAAAAAAGTCTCTTGGAGCAATGGTCCAAAGCCAACAGGAAGTCGGCCATTTTAGGTCAAAGTCACAATTTGGTCTATTTCATTTACGTCATATCTGAGCGAACTCGTCCTAGAGCTTTCGAGATCCAGGCATCAAACTCGGTCAGCACTATCTTGAGGCATTGAAGGTCAAAAGTTATCAAAAGAATTTTTCTATGTCAAAGCATGTGGGCGTGGCCTTAGGTCAAAGTCACAATTTGGTCTATTTCATTTACGTCATATCTGAGCGAACTCGTCCTAGAGCTTTCGAGATCCAGGCGTCAAACTCGGTCAGCACTATCTTGAGGCATTGAAGGTCAAAAGTTATCAAAAGAATTTTTCTATGTCAAAGCATGTGGGCGTGGCCAAGCCTCAAATCTGGCCATTCTCCATGAAACATCAAGCTAAAATAACTTCCTAATAGAAGCTCCCAGCTACACCAAATTCACTAAGATCTATATTTATCCATCCCTCGACAGGACTGCAGTCCAATATGTAGTGGGCGTGGCCTGATTCTTCCAGAGCGCCCCCTAGAATTTAGTTTAAAAATCAGCCCCCAGCCATGCTTTATCCCAGAATTATGAAACGTGGTATACATGTGTAAATTATCAGGACCTACAAAAAAGTCTCTTGGAACCCTGGTCCAAAACAAAAACAAAGTCGGCCATTTTGGGTCAAAGGTCATTTTCCGATGTTTTTGAATTGCGTATTTAAACAAACTCCTCTTAGGGATTTTGAAGGATTGCCTTTAAACTTGGTTAACATTCCCTTAACACATTGGACAGTAAAAGTTATCAAAAGTTTGCGTTTTCGTTTATGCTAAAGGGGCGTGGCCAGGCCTCAAACTTGCGCTTCATGCGTCCCCTACATTATTTCTATAGTCCCATCTCAGTGATACATCATCCGATCTGAACCAGATTTATTGTGCATAATCAGTGAGACCTTGTGGACACATTGATATTGTTGTTTAACATATGACTCCAGAGCGCCCCCTAGATTATTCAAACTGTTATATCTCAGTGATACATCATCCGATCTGAACCAGATTTATTGTGCATCATCAGTGAGCCCTTGTGGACACATTGATATGGTGGGCTAACATTTGACTCAAGTGCGCCCCCTACATTATTTCTATAGTTATATCTCAGTGATATATCATCCGATCTGAACCAAATTTATTGTGAATAATCAGTGAGCCCTTGTGGACACATTGATATTGTGGTTTAACATATAACTCCATAGCGCCCCCTAGATTATTCAAACTGTTCTATCTCAGTGAGACATCATCCGATCTGAACCAGATTTATCGTGTATCATCAGTGAGACCTTGTGGACACATTGATATTGTGGTTTAACATGTGACTCCAGAGCGCCCCCTAGATTATTCAAACTGTTATATCTCAGTGAGACATCATCCGATCTGAACCAGATTTATTGTGCGTGTGCACCCCTGGTGCGGAGTAGACACGAGAGACTTCGAAATGGCGAC
>JBBPBX010060269.1:1661-13395 GCA_038048925.1 Garcialebias charrua
AATTTTGAAAGGAACCCTTCTTATTCCAGCTGTGGCTGGGCAGTTGTCCTCCATTGCAAGAGTTGGGGTTTCGATTCCACCAGCAATCATGTGCCGAAGTGTCCCTGGCCAAGACATTTGTGTGTCCCATTGGTTTATGAATGTGATCTAAAGCACTGCTTAGTCTTTGTACAGATCTTAGAGTACTGTATGAATGGGTAAATAAGGGCAAAGATTGTGCACTCGAGTATCTTGATAGATAGAAAGGTGCTACAGCCTATTTACCATTTATTCCTAAGCAATCACACACCAAAATGGAAGTCAGTGCCTTACTTGTTTCTCATTATGTTGCTCACAACATTCACTGGTGGACAAATGGATGATATTTCCAATTCCCCTTTTTTGATCCGTGGCGGAGGATAATTAGTTGTGTGTTGAGTAATATTGCACCTGATAGACCCGTATGATAAAGCAGACTACTGTTATAAAGCAAAAAAAAACAATCTTTTTTTTATCTCTATGTGCTTTCAGCTTCTGACCTCTTTCAAGTTGTCAGAGAGTACTCAGTTACAGCATTATTTTATCAAGATAAATCAGTCTCAAAACACAAGCGTAGAAGATTTGTATGTGCAAAGAGATTGGAATACCACAAAATTAACAAATGCATAAGAAGTTTTTCAAATGTACACATTTCAATTTGCACAAATAGTCTGTGCATACATATTGTCAAATATGCACAAATCACCCCCTGCACAATCGGCCCCCCTGATCTGAACCCGAGTGGTGTTTTGTTGTTGGACTTCTGTGCTCGTCATGGATTGTCCATAACGAACACCATGTTCAGGCATAAGGGTGTACATATGTGCTCTTGGCACCAGGACACCCTAGGTCGCAGTTCGATGATCGACTTTGTTGTCGTCTCATCTGATCTGCGGCCGCATGTCCTGGACACTCGGGTGAAGAGAGGGGCGGAGCTGTCAACTGACCACTACCTGGTGGTGAGTTGGCTCCGATGGTGGGGGAGGATGCCGGTCAGACCTGGCAGACCCAAACGTATTGTGAGGGTCTGCTGGGAACGTCTGGCAGAGTCTCCCGTAAGACGGAGCTTTAACTCCCACCTCCGGGAGAGCTTTGAACACGTTCCGAGGGAGGCGGGGGACATTGAGTCCGAGTGGGCCATGTTCCGCGCCTCTATTGTCGAGGCAGCTTATCAGAGTTGTGGCCGCAAGGTTGTTGGTGCCTGTCGTGGTGGCAACCCTCGAACCCGGTGGTGGACACCGGTGGTGAGGGATGCTGTCAGGCTGAAGAAGGAGTCCTATTGGGCCTTTTTGGCCTGTGGGACCCCGGAAGCAGCAGATAGGTACCGACAGTCCAAGCGGCATGCGGCTCGGGTGGTTGCTGAGGCAAAAACTCGGGCGTGGGAGGAGTTCGGAGAGGCCATGGAGAATGACTTCCGTACGGCTTCGAGGCGATTCTGGTCCACCATCCGGCGTCTCAGGGGGGGAAAGCGGTACGCGACCAACACCATTTATGGTGGGGATGGCGTGCTGTTGACCTCAACTCGGGATGTTGTGAGTCGGTGGGCGGAGTACTTCGAAGACCTCCTCAATCCTACTGGCACGTCTTCCACTGAGGAAGCGGAGCCTGGGGACTTTGGGTCGGGCTCTCCAATCTCTGGAGCTGAGGTCACCGAGGTGGTTAAAAAGCTCCGCGGTGGCAGGGCTCCAGGGGTGGATGAGATTCGCCCTGAGTTCCTTAGGGCTCTGGATGTTGTGGGGTTGTGTTGGCTTACGCGACTCTGCAATATCGCGTGGACATCGGGGGCAGTTCCCTTGGATTGGCAGACTGGGGTGGTGGTTCCCCTATTCAAAAAGGGGGACCGTAGGGTGTGTTCCAACTATAGGGGGATCACACTCTTAAGCCTCCCTGGTAAGGTCTATTCAGGGGTTCTGGAGAGGAGGGTCCGTCGGATAGTCGAACCTCGGATTCAGGAGGAGCAGTGTGGTTTTCGTGCTGGTCGTGGAACACTGGACCAGCTCTACACCCTCAGCAGGGTCCTGGAGGGTGCGTGGGAGTTTGCCCAACCAGTTTACATGTGCTTTGTGGACTTGGAAAAGGCATTCGACCGCGTCCCTCGGGGGGTTCTGTGGGGGGTACTCCGGGAGTATGGGGTACCAGGCCCATTGATATGGGCTGTTAGGTCCCTGTATGACCGGTGTCAGAGCTTGGTCCGCATTGCCGGCAGTAAGTCAGGCTCGTTTCCAGTGAGAGTTGGACTCCGCCAAGGTTGCCCTTTGTCACCGATTCTGTTCATAACTTTTATGGACAGAATTTCTAGGCGCAGCCAAGGTGTTGAGAGGATCCGTTTTGGTGGCCTTAGAATCGCTTCTCTGTTTTTTGCAGATGATGTGGTCCTATTGGCTTCATCAGATCGTGATCTACAGCTTTCGCTGGAGCGGTTTGCAGCCGAGTGTGATGCGGCCGGGATGAGGATCAGTTCCTCCAAATCCGAGGCCATGGTCTTGAGCCGGAAAAGGGTAGCATGCCCTCTCCGGGTCGGGGATGAGGTCCTGCCCCAAGTGGAGGAGTTTAAGTATCTCGGGGTCTTGTTCACGAATGAGGGAAAACTGGAGCGTGAGATCGATAGGCGGATAGGTGCAGCATCCGCAGTGAAGCGGGCGCTGTACCGGTCTGTCGTGGTGAAGAGAGAGCTGAGTCGAAAGGCAAAGCTCTCAATTTACCGATCGATCTACGTTCCCACCCTCATCTATGGTCATGAGCTTTGGGTTGTGACCGAAAGAACGAGATCTCGGATACAAGCGGCTGAAATGAGTTTTCTCCGCAGGGTGTCTGGACTCTCCCTTAGAGATAGGGTGAGAAGCTCAGTCATCCGGGAGGGACTCGGAGTAGAGCCGCTGCTTCTCCACATCGAGAGGAGCCAGTTGAGGTGGCTCGGGCATCTGGTTAGGATGCCTCCTGGACGCCTCCCTGGTGAGGTGTTCCGGGCATGTCCCACCGGGAGGAGGCCCAGAGGAAGACCCAGGACACGCTGGAGGGACTATGTTTCTCGGCTGGCCTGGGAACGCCTTGGGATTCCCCCAGAGGAGCTGCTCCATGTGGCTGGGGAGAGGGAAGTCTGGCTGCTACCCCCGCGACCCGACCCCGGATAAGCGGACGAAAATGGATGGATGGATGGATGGATGCACAAATCACCTGCTGCAGACGAATCAGTCACCACGAGTGGATGGCTCAGATTACCTGTCAATGTGACTTCTGAGACTTAACTGCTGTTCCAGATTCACAAAGGTACTGCTGCGTTCAAGTCTGGTGAATAGCTGGGACATCTGATCTTTACCAGATTTACTGAATTATTGGGAAAAGACTCATTTATAACTTGGCTCAGTTGCTCACTCCTGACCTGATGAGCATCTTGTAATCTTCTGCATACTGATACCCTGCATCTGAAGATCCTATTTTGTGCATATTTTAGAATCATTCTTCTTTGGGCTGTTACCGGTAATATTGTAACAACATGATGAGGTATAATGTGTGATATCATTGTAAAGTATATCAAAAATTACACCTGCACTTTGAAAGTAAACATCACATATTTCAGTGCAACGAAAGAACACAACATTTAAAATGCATAGAAATTATGCAAAATACTTATTTTTTGTCTACTGATCTGGTTTCTAAATAGAAAAAGGTCACTCGAAGCAGTGTATGGTTCATCAAGTTTATTATCTGCTGGCTTCCTTCCTTCCCTAGATAGATACCTTTACTAATTGGCATTTATAATGTATGTGAATGTTTTTGTTCAGTGCCATGAGATAACTTCTGTTGTGACTTGGCGCATGGCCTATATTTATTTAATTATCTATAGGTATAGTATGAAAAGTAACTCAAACCCAGCATACTCCATTTTAGTCAAGTTGAATCTCTGTCATCTGTACAGTTTAATAAGTACTGTATTTTTCACAAAATAAATATTATTTCTTTGTTTAGTGATTTTAATGATTAATATTTTTTCATTCAACCTTTATTTAGGCAGGTTAATCCCACTGAGCCTTGAGGACTCATTTACAAGAGAGACCTGGTTTCAACAAAGAATGATGACAACAGATAATACCATACCATACCATACCATTTTATTTATAAAGCACTTTAAACAGGAACAAGTCCACCAAAGTGCTGGACAAACAAACATGCAACAGGCAACACATACAATGAAGTACAACACGAAAAACATAAAAACATTGCAGATCATAAATCAAACGATCCAGTACACATCAGCTGGCATTGAAATAATAACAGATAATTGTGCATGACTTCACCAGATAATAGATCATCTGTTTTTGCTTAACATCTTTGATTATTTTTTTAGACTTAAAGAACATTTTTAATTGATATCAGTGTTTAGAACTGAAGAAATCTGCAGGCTAATTTTTCTGTGTGTTTTTTTCTGTCCACCAGATGGCGCCAGACCTTATCTAATAATTTTAGTTTTCTTTCTCATCTGCGAGATGATAAACAAACCAATAAACATACTATAAATATACCATATATATCATACCACTTTATTTATAGAGCACTTAAAACGGCAACAAGGCCAACCAAAGGGCTGTACAGCAGAACAAACAAGCAAAGCACACAGCAATAAAATAAAATACAATAAAGTAAAGTCCACACAGTGTTAAAAACCAGGGAATAAAAGTGTTTTTTTAAGCGAGACTTAAAAACAGTGAGGGTGATATATATGAGGATATATATATACAGGTGGTCCCCGACTTACGAGCGAGTTACGTTCCTACGAGTCGCTCGTAAGACGAAAATTTGTATGTCGGAACACGAAACACGTGTTGCTCGTAAGTCCGGATTTTCGGTCGTAAGTCGGAAAATTTATGCTAGCGCTACTACGAACACTAGTTTTTCAACACAAACGTACATACTAGTTCATAAACATGCTCAGAAACTTGTATACAAACTGTTTGCTAACACACTTTCATCTAAAAACACATACCAGTGCTGTATTTTCTGTATGTTCTGTACAACTTTAATGTTCGTTAGTCAGCTCGTAAGTCCGGAACCTCGTATGTTAATGCGCTCGTAAGTCGGGGACCATTTCTCACCCTCCGCGGGTGGTCTCCTTCATTCTCTGAGCTCGGGTCCTCTACCAGAGGCCTGGGAGCTATATATATATATATAGACACGTTTTTGTAAAATTCAGTATAATTTAGGGTTTTTACATAAACAGAAACTATATTACCGTATTTTTCGGACTATAGGTTGCACCCGAGTATAGGTCGCGTTGTCCAATTATTGCCAAAGAATTGGAAAAATCCATATAAAGGTAGCCCCCTAGTTACGTACGAGTTAGGGAGATAAAAACGGTTCGCAGCTCGATTCTGCCGTAGCTAGGGGGTGAAATTAGCGTCCAGTTCGTAGGTCCTTATTCCGTTCGTAGGTCGTGGAAATACCGCTAACGGAGCGCGCGCACACATTTAAGCATGTACAGTAGTGTACTGTAATGTTAAACATTGCTATTCACATTTACAGAATAAATAAAAATATATTTTCTTACTTTGAGATGGTCAAAGCCGACATCTTAGGTTGCCATGCGTTGATTGTTGTCGGGCCGAGCAGCGCGGCGGCAGGCGAGCTAACCACGGCAGCTGCTCAAGGCCTGTGTTAGCTAGCTGGCTAGCTTCTGCTAGCCAGGCCATGAGCTGGTGTTGGAGCGGCGGCGCGATCGGCGATCAATCTGCAGCTGCTCTTCCAGCCTGAGACGTCCACAGAGCTCACAGAGCGGCTGCTCTTCCAGCCTGAGACGTCCACAGAGCGATTCCAGCTAGTAATTAATCCATATGATGCGATCCTGGTCAGGCCGGCTCCCGGCAGCTAACCTAAAATGGCGTCCGGTGTTCTACATTAATTTGTGACCGGAGACCCCCGTGACTGAACCTAAAATGGCGTCCGGTGTTCTACATTAATTTGTGACCGTGTAAACTGAAGACCTACTTCCTGCTGCCCAAGATTGCTCAAAAATGATCAGAAATGATCATTTTTATCATAATTATTATTTTTAAAGCCTTTAAAACAACCACAGCTGCAACAAAGTGATGTACACATGAAATTAAGAACATTTAAACACAAAAAATATTATTTTTTTTAATACAGTAATTTCATATTTTTATTAAATATGATACGTTCGTAGGTCCCGTTGTTCGTAGGTCGATGGAGTCGTAAGTAGACCGATCCCTTCCCTCCCCGGCCTAGCGTCCTCCGGGACGTGGGGTCGGGGAGCGTGCCTCTTCCCACCGAGCCCGTGGCGTTCGCGGGGGCGCGGCTGCCGTTGGAGAACACTCTCCTCTGCGTTGCCCGCGTCCACGCGTTCGTCCCTCTGGGATCGGTGGGGGAGACCGCTCCCGTGGGGGAAGGAGGACGGGAGCCAAGCCGTGCGGGCGACGTGTCGGCCCCATGGGACTATAGGTCGCACCTGAATATAGGTCGCACCTACGTCAAAATATGGACCGTGTTTAGCTCTGCTGCAAATGTCTGCCACAGGAGCGCACAGCAAGGCTTTTAAGAAGATTAACACTTAAAAACAATTAATTGTTTGATAAAAAATTATAGCAAATATGTGTCTGAGCTGAACTTTTCTTTAATAAATGAATAATTTTAGCAGGATAAACACCTAAAAATATATATTTGTTAGCTGACATTATTGTAAGAGTGTGTCTCAGTTTAATTTTTGTTAATAAATTATTACAAATCAGCTTATTTTTATAAAAAAAACATATATAGGTCGCACCTGGGTCGCAGGCCATGAAAAAATGATAAAAAGCCTATAGTCCGAAAAATACGGTAAATAATAGTTTCTTGTTATTTAGCATTTCTCCTTTGAAATTGTCCCAATGACTGGAGTTCACATTCTAACTACGGTTTTTATCTGAGGAATCAGCTGGTTCGCAGCAGGTTTAACTCAGAGATGATGGCTACTTTCCCTCCTCCTCCTCCTCCTCCTCCTCCTCCCCTCGGCGCAGCAGGCAGGAGGAGAAAAGGAGGAGCTGGGTGACGCAGGGAGCAGCTGCCGCCTCACTTCCACTCCTCCTCGCTGCCTGCTGGACTCACCGCGGCTCGGGAAGCCTCTCTCGGATCTTGCAGGACAGACAGAGGAGACAGCTGCTGTGCGCCATGAGGTCGGTGGTGATGATGATGAGGAGGAGGAAGGCGCGGCTCTGAGCGCAGGTCCGCTCATTGTGTGCGGAGTGGCGCAGGATGCGGCCGCACGCGCTCCTCCCATTCCCGTCGAAACGCTTCACCATTACCCGAGTGTCCCTGCTCCTCCCTCCGAGGGGGGGTTTGTTGTTCAGGACTGCGCCGATTTCCGAGGGACACCTTCCGCCATGGATCCATGAGAACTCTCAATGAAAACAAGGAGGTGGAGGAGGAGGTGGAGGGGGGCTCCGGCTGCAACGCCATGGAGGACAAGGAGAACGACCTGAAAAGGGCCAGGCTGTGGAGGGATGCCGCGCTGCGCTCCAGGAAGCTGCGGAGCGAGCTGCGCCAGCTCACCCTCTGCTCCAAAGACAACCAGATCGTCCTGCCCGAGGACATGGACGAGGTGGAAGCGCTCAACCTGGGCAACAACTCCCTGCACGAGCTGCCAGATGGCCTGGGGTCCACCCTGAACCACCTGCGCGTCCTGGTGCTCCGCAGGAACAAGTTCAGCACCGTGCCCAGGGTGGTGCTGGAGCTGGGGCAGCTGGTGGAGCTCGACATGAGCCACAACTGTCTGAGGAGCCTGCCTGAAGCTGTGGGCCAGCTGAGGGCGCTGAAGAAGCTGTGCCTCAGTCACAACAAGATCGACAACCTCCCGGCTCAGATCGGAGCGCTCCAGTGTCTGGAGGAGCTGGACGTCAGCTTCAACGACCTGCACGACTTCACCAGGTCTTTCTCCAGCCTCGCCAAGCTGCGCACTCTGGATGCAGATCACAACAAGCTGAACAGGTTCCCAGCTGAGATCCTGGCCATGGGTGAGCTGGAGGAGTTGGACCTGTCCGGGAACAAGTTCGAGGCCTTGCCCGCTGACGTTGTGAAGTTGAAGTCCACCAAGATCCTGTGGCTCAGCAGCCTGCACATGTTCTCCCTACCGGACACCTTCTGTCACCTGCACAACCTGGAGAGTCTGATGCTGGATGGAAACAACCTCACAGTGCTGCCTTCCTCCTTCGCTCAGCTGCAAAAGTTAAAAATGATTAACCTGTCCTCTAACGAGTTTGAGAACTTTCCACTGGCTATCTTAAGCATCACAGGTCTAGAGGAACTTTACTTGAGCAGGAATAGACTGACTCATGTTCCAGAGGACATCGGTCAGCTGGTGAAGCTGGTGAACCTATGGCTTGACAACAACAACATCACTCACCTACCTGAATCCATTGTGGAGCTGGAGAAGTTGGAAGAACTCGTTTTACAGGGTAACCAAATAGCCATTCTTCCGGATAATTTTGGGAAGCTGTTCAAAGTGAACATTTGGAAGGTGAAAGATAACCCCCTCATCCAGCCTCCATATGAGGTGTGTATGAAGGGAATCCCTTACATTGGCGTCTATCAGAAAGAGCTTGCACAGTCGCAGCTTGCTGTGAAGCCACGGCTAAAGCTGGTCCTGATGGGGAGGAGGAATGCTGGGAAAACCCTCTTGATTCAGAGCTTAGTGGACACAAAGCAGGACAAAAGAGGAGCCCAGGCCAACAAAGGGATTGAAGTCACTAACTGGGTGGCGGACGCTGATCGCCATCTCACATTCCTGGTTTATGACTTGTCAGGGAATCAAAACTATGACCTCATCAAACCCTTCTTCCTCTCCCCCGGCGCGCTCTATGTTCTTGTTGTCAATCTCAAAGCCTACTCGCCCAGGAACTTCTACGACCACGTCGGGTATTTCCTTCGTCTGCTTTGTGCCAAAGTTCCCCACGCCGTGGTGTGCTTGGTGGGCACTCACGCAGACCAGTGTGAAGAAGTGGAGCTAGAGGAGAAGACGCTAGACATTCACCGACAGATCGGGCTGCAGGAGCGGAGCGACATCCAGAACCTAAGGAGCCTGGCTCAGCAAGTAGACCAAGCTCTTGAGCAAGGATACAACGTCCGCACCTCCAGCCCTCACGTCCTCTTTTACAGCGTCACTGACAGGAACCTACGGCGCAGGAAAGCCCAGCTGCAGTACATCCTCAACCACCGGTTGCAGATCTTGTCTCCCATCTTGAGCACCAGCTGCATGGAGACCCAGAGGAACATTCAGAGGTTGCGGGGGAAGCTCATGTCGGTTGCAGACCAACGGGAGATCTTCCCCAACCTCCACCGTGTGCTGCCAAAGTCCTGGCAGATGCTGGAGGAGTTGCACTTTAGGTCCAAAGATTTGTGGCTCTCGTGGTGGAGCTCTGCCCGTCTGGGCCTTCAGGCAGGTCTCACTGAAGACCGACTGCAGAGCGCCTTATCCTACCTGCATGAGAGCGGGAAGCTGCTCTACTTTGAGGACAGCGTAACTCTAAAGGAGTACGTTTTCCACAATCTTCCTCAATTTATCGCAATTCTTAACGTCTTTTTTCTGAGGGACGAGTCCACGCTTTTGGACCGGCTGCTCTCTGAGGGTGAGAAGGGCGACAAGGGGAGAGTAAGTCTGGTTATAGAGGACGAGAAGGGAGAGAACCTCAGGGTCACCCATCTTCAGCAGCATGTGGAGGGCTTCCTCCAACATGGCCTCCTGCCCTCAAACGTCATCCGCCTGCTCCTCAGGCCGCTCGTTCAGACCCAGCAGGACCTCCATCTCATCATGGAGCTCCTGGAAAAGATGGGGATCTGCTACTGCATCAACAAACCCCGCTGCAAGCCTCTCAATGGAGCCACCGTCTGGTACAAGTTCCCCAGCTACGTGAGCAGCGAGGAGGTCCAGGCGGAGGACTCCGCTGGTGGTAACAGTCTGCCTGCCAGCCCCTTGTTCTCTCTGGAGCAACTGCACATCCAGTACAGCTTCCCCTTCCTGTTTCCTCCTGGACTTTTCACACGCTTCAGCGTGCAGATAAACAGACACGTGGTTCAGCGGTCAGACGGAAGGTATCAGATCTTCGCCTACAGGGGTAAGGTCCCTGTGGTGATCAGCCACCAGCCGGCTAAAGGGAAGCTGCTGGCAGAGACTCTTTCCATTGCCAGCCACGCCTCACTGCCCAACATCTGGACTGCCTGGCAGGCCGTGACTCCGCTGGTGGAGGAACTGAATACGCTGCTGCAGGAGTGGCCTGGCTTGCACTACTCTGTACATGTTCTCTGTTCCAAGTGCCTCAAGAGAGGGTCGTCCAACCCACATGCCTTCCCGGGTAAGTCCTCTTTAATCTGTGCTGCTGCGTGGGATCTGTCATCTCTGCAGGTGTTTGCCTTTCATGTTTTTACATACAGATCAAGTATACCCATGCATTACAAGCAGTGGGGTATGAAATATTCAGATGATTTGCTTTAAGAGTTATATTTACTCATACAATTCTCATTCCACACTGACATAGTGAATATAAATGCTTCAGAACCATAAATGTTACTTTACTTTGTAGGCAGTTGTCAAAGGCACCTGCTGAACGCGATCAGAATAAGCTCTTAGACCCTCTGGGACCCCATGTACATAATCTCGTTTTCATCACATGTACCACATGTGGTGCAAATGACAATAAAGACTCTCTGACTCTGACTCTTAGTTAAATATAAATGTTGGTGTTTTTGATGATTGTGTAAATGGTAAATGGAGCTTATTTATATAGCGCTTTCCAGCACCCTATGAGGGGCCCCAAAGCGCTTTACAATACCAACCATCCACCCATTCATACACACATTCATACACCGGTAGCGCCAGACCGCCATGCAAGGCGCCATCCAGTCCTACCGGGAGCAACTCGGGGTTAAGTGTCTTGCCCAGGGACACAACGACACATGGTGTGGGGAACCGGGATTCGAACCTCCAACCTTCCGATCGGGGGACGACTGCCATTACCACTACGCCACGGTGTAGAAGAAAATGAAACCTTTTGAACTTGAAATTGAGTTTTGGTAAATTATGTCATGTTATGAAAGGAGAAGATCCTGTGAGTGGAACATCACCAGTTTGAATCCCCCTGACCGTAACATCAAAATATGGTGGTGAAGCACTCACACCTGTCTCCACCCTCATTTGCTTTGCTCTGGGCCCTTGAGCAAGGCCCTTAACACTCCCATCTGCTCCCCCAGGCAACTTATAAAGCAGCTCTGCTCCACACAGAGGGCTGTGGTAGCTCTGTGGTTAGTGGTTGCATCAGGAAGGGCGTAAAACAGTTGCAACATGTTCATGTGTTTGCTCATTGTGGCGGCCCCTGAAGAAGGGAGCAGCTGAAGGAAAAATAAATTCAAGTTATGATGTTATGAAAGGCCTGTGGTAGCTCTGTGGTCAATGCTGTGGTCTTGTGATCCCGAAGCTGCAGGTTCAAACCCAGGTTGTGTCAGGAAGGACATCTGGCATAAAACATGATGATGTTATGGTTTCTGGAAACAAAATACTGTAATTTCTGGACTATTGAGCGCACCTGAATATAAGCCGTGCCCACTAAATAAAAAAAGTTAAATAAAATAGGCCGCACTTGTCTATAAGCCGCAGGTGTTCACGTTGTAACATGAGATATTTACACAGAAAGATTTTATTTTTATTTTTAATCGGTAACACACACAAATACAGTGCTGTATT
>JBBPBX010060270.1:1268-21500 GCA_038048925.1 Garcialebias charrua
ATATATATATATATAAATAAATAAATAAATAAAATTGAAATTAACAAATCTAGACCCCGACACACACACCCCCGTCCCCAAATGTGCTGTTGGTGTGTGTTGTTGTAAAGTGCACTTAAAAAGGAAAGAGAAGGAGCAAAGGCTGGCATTATACCAGTTTCCCCTCCACTCCAACTCTAACCCAGACCCTTATTGTCTAAATGCATAATTGTGAGTGAGCATAGGCACAGGGGGCGAGAGTGATGCCATCCCGCCACCCATAGCCATAGTGCTCATTCCATTCCCTATGTGACTTTTATGAGGATGTTTCAATATAAGGTAAACACAGATAACACAGTTTCTGCAAGAAGAACAAGCCCTGCTTTTAAGTTCAATCTCTGGTTCAACTGAGCCCTCCTGGCCACCCTGTTCCATCTCAGTACCTATCCTGACAGTGGACTCTTCCAGAGGGGACTTTTTGAGCCCATCCCAAAGGGATGCTAGACTGGACAGCTCTGTGTAAAGTACTCACTGTGGCTCTCTCATCAAATCTAAGCAGATTTTTGCTTGCTTCTTGAAGTGCTGAGCTCTTGAGTCCTTTAAGCCTTATCTCTGAAAAGTTTTTAGGGTCAAGACAAGCAAAATCAGAGACAAATTTGGCATTGGTTGCAATATGTATGCATATGCATGAGTTTATTTTTATTTGTCTATTAAATGTGTTGCTTTAACATTTTTCTGGATCAGAAGGACTCATACGTGCGTCTGCTCTTTGTGGACTTCACATCTGCCTTCAACACCATGATCCCCCAAACTCTGATAGACAAACTATCTACACTTGGACTAAGCCCCTCTATTTGTAACTGGATACTAGACTTCTTAACAGACAGACCACAGTCCGTGAAGATCCACAACTTCTCCTCCTCCACCATAACCCTCAGCACTGGCTCTCCTCAAGGATGTGTGCTGAGCCCCCTTCTGTTCACTCTGCTCACATATGATTGTACAGCCACACTTCCAGGCTGTCATATTGTTAAGTTTGCAGATGATACAGCGGTGGTGGGATGCATCACAAACAATGATGAGTCCAGCTACAGACAGGAGGTGGAACACCTGGAGAGCTGGTGCAAAGAGAATAATCTTCACATGAATGTGAAGAAGACAAAGGAGATGATTGTGGACTTCAGAAGGAACAAACACACCCATGCCCCACTGATAATAGGTGGGTCTGCAGTGGAAGTGGTCTCCAGCTACAAATACCTGGGTGTACACATGAATGATAACCTCAGCTGGAGCAACAACACCACCAGCCTGATCAAGAAAGGTCATCAGAGACTCTACTTCCTCAGACGGCTGAGACGAGCCGGTCTGAGCAGCCCAGTTCTCACCTCGTTCTACAGGTGTGCAGTGGAGAGCATCCTGTGCTCCAGCATCAACGTGTGGCATGGAGGCTGCACAGTTGAAGAAAGAAAAGCTCTGCAGAGAGTGGTGAAGGCTGCACAGAAGTCTGTTGGAGTCAGTCTCCCCACCATCACAGACATTTACACCTCTAGATGCAGGAAAAGAGCCACCTGTATCATGAAAGACCTCACTCATCCAGCACACTCACTCTTTGCCCCACTCCCCTCAGGACGGAGGTTGAGGAGCATCAAGTGTAGAACCACTAGACTGAGGAACAGCTTCTACCCTGAGGCTGTTAGACTCATGAATAAATAAAAATAAAATTAAAATAAACACTGCAAAATATCACATCATGGTGATGCTGATATGTTTTCTTGTTGCTGTGTTCATCTGTGACCATCTGTGACCATCTGCTCATACAAACTCATGTTCGTGCTGCTGTTTATTCCCACTATATTAGGCTTAGTGTATTACTAGTTGATGTTTTTCTTAGTTAGTTCTCGATGTTATTACTGTTTTTCTCTTTCATTTGTTGTTGGATGTAACTGGGACCTCGTGTACATAATCTCGTTTTCATCTCATGTACCACATGCGGTGCAAATGACAATAAAGACTCTCTGACTCTCTCTGACTCTGACTCTGACTCTTTCTGTCTCCTGATTTCACTTCACCTCATGCATTTCTGCCTCATTACGTAAATAAGGACTTGTGTGGAATTTTTTTAATTTAATTTAATTACATAACACAAGTCATCTAAGAGTAAAAGTAAAAACAAAAAAATATATAGGTCTACTGGTATTTTAAGCACAGTAAAATGTAAAATTATGAATTAAAATATATAATTTGTTGGAACTAAGCTGGAAGAAAAAAACATGATGGTCAATTAATTTTTAAAACATGAGATTAAGTTCTAAAAAAGCTAAGTCTGGTCCTCTGGACATTCAAAAAACAAAACAAAACAAAGCAAAAAATGTCCAGAGGACCAGACTTAGCTTTTTTAGATTTTTCTACCTGGATTATTGAGCATGCATCAGGGTATGAGATAAAGTTCTCTTTTAATTTAAATTGTCCTTTGACGTTTATTTATTTATTGGTCAATTTATATATTTCTGCTTTTATTTTTAATTAAGCTATGTCCGTTTAGGTCCCACTTGACTTTCATGCATGTTTAGTGACATAGTTCAACGTTGTGACATTAGCTTAATTTATTATAATTTATATAATTACCTGTTGCTTCTTCTGTCTCTTTGAAAAAATGTCTGTAAGCTTTGCACATTTAGCAGCTTCCTCCGCCTTTCTTTTCTTCAACCTGACTTTTTCAGCTCCACCTGGCCTCTTCCTGTCCATTTTTATTGCTAATTAGCAGTTTGGACTCCGCGCTGCTCCATCACCAGATGTTTTGGAAAATACGTGCATTCGCTCCTGGGTTGGACTCAACCAACGGTGAACTTTCAGGGGTGTTTTTTATCAAATGGTAGCGCCCAAGCTGCCAGCCCAGTGCAACGCAGTCTCTTAAAGGGATCAGCGCTTTAAGAGACTGCAGGCTGCAGTCTCTTAAAGCGATCAGCGCTCCCTCCCTTTAAGAGGCTGCAGCCTGCAGCCTAAAAGCAGGGACAAGTCGAATTTGAGCAGATTTATTCAACCGTCATCATTTTCCCGTGCGCCTATCGGCCCATTCATGACGCGGCCCATCGGGATTTCTCCCGAACTTCCCGATGGCCACTCCGCCCTTGGACGCCTGTCCTGAACACTGAAGGTGCCCTCTAAGGCTCCAGAGCTTTCATGCACTCTGTGTTGATCAGTATCCCCCCTTGTCCTTCTGGGAGAGGCAGGATACATTTGTTTGTTGAGCCATATCTGTAGAGGGCACATTTTTAATAAGACCTGAGGCACGTTGACAATGGCTGCTGCCAGGAGACCCAGGAGACGCTGGCACAGTTTGAGGGAGACTCTCCGGCCCAGCTGAAAACGTGCCAGGCAGAGGTGGAGAGATGAAACCCGAGCCTCTGAGAGCCTTGCTCTGTACAGAATGGAGTTGACCTGTACACCCAAAATATGGTAATCTGAGATAGGGTCAGATTGCTCTTTTCCAGGTTTATGACAAAACCCAGAGCTTCCAGGTGAGACATCACCTTCTATGAGTGCTGCTACGCTTAGGTCCTATCGTGCCCAAGGATGAGCAGATCGTCTAAATAATTCAGAACTCTGACCCCTTGACCCCTCAGTGGGGTTAAGGCCATGTCCAGGCATTTCGTGAATGATCTGGGGGCGGTTTTTAGTCCGAAACGGAGTGCCAGAAACTCGAATGATTTTCCCTTAAAGGCAAAACTGAGATATTTTCTGTACCAGGGCAGGATGTTCACGTGGAAAAAGGCATCTTTGAGATCGACCGTGCCAAAGTAATCCCTCGGTCTTATTGAGTGAATTACTTGTCGCAGTGTGAGCATCCTGAATTTGAACGTTTTTATCTTTTTGTTCAGAATCCTGAGATTCAGGATAGGCTGAAAGCCTTTGTCCCGCTTGGGCACCAAGAAATACTTGCTGTAATGGACTTTGTTCACATTGTGAGCTGGGACAACATTTATTACCCTTTCTGTAACATTGTGGAGACTTCGTCTCTCAGAACGTGGGCACGGTCTGGGCTTATGGTGGACACTAGCACCCCCGTGAAAGGGGGTGGCCGCCTGTGGAACTGCAGCCGGAGGCCATGACTGATGGTGGACATGACCCACGTGCTTGGTTTGCATGCCTCCCAGGTGCCCGTGTGTGCGCCCAGCCTGTAAGGCATGTGTATTCTCGGTTGTATGTGTGTCGATGGTGCGGAGGGGGGAGTGGCCCCCACCCACTCTCCCTTTGACGAGCTGACCTGTCTGCCAGCGGCAGCCAGAGAGTCTACCTGTGGAAGACAGACTCCTGACCCCCCGCTGAGGCTCATTGTCTGACCTGGCAATGGGTGTCCGAGGGAGGAGGGGTGACAACCCTCTCCCTTTATTGACACTGTTTTCATAAAAATGGTGCCGTTTTTTTTTTAGTCAAGACACAAGGCATGTTGTGCTTTTGAAACTTTATTTTCTTGTTTTAAAGAGAAATTAGTTTTTGTTACACATACAGCTGAGTTATGTTTAGTACACACACAATTGCCACCAGCTTTTTGTAGCATTTCACATATAAAGTCTGGGCATAAAAGTCTGGTTTCCCTTACCATGTGGGCGGGAGAACCTGTAATACTGTGAAGCGGTCCTGTTTCGTCAGGCCGGCTTCTGCCTCCTGTCACGGTTTGTCGAGGAAGACCTCGGTGGACCCGCCTGGCGAGGAACTAACCTGTTCCTTGCCCAGGCCTGGCCAGCCTGGGATGGTCCTTTTGCCGGTCTCGGCCTCTGTTCTCCGTCGAACGCTGGCTTCTTTTGCGGGGGGCGGCGTGTGGCTGAGCTGTGTTGAAGCTACATGCCTCTGCTTCCACTGGCGTCTCTGGGAGGCACAAACGTTTTTCTCGGCATCTCCTCGCGCAAGGCTTTGGCCTGTTTCCGCCTTTGTTCCAGCCTGCTCTGAATTCGTTCCAGGACTCCTCCGAAGAGCCCCGTGGGCTCGATGGAGTGGTGGAGGAATGGGTGCCGCTGGCCCTCCGGCAGGTCCGTCAAGGTTAGCCACAGGTGGTGTTGAGCGATGACAATCTCAGCCATACTCCTCCCTTGAGCGATAGCCGCTGTCCCCATGAGGCGGAGGACAAAGTCTGTCGCCTTGCGGGCTTCCTCCAGGACCTCGGCTGCATCCTTCTTGTTGGTGGTCTGCTGGAGTTCCTGCAGCTTTTCCGCCAAGTAGGCCTGCATCATGGCCGAGGCATTCATGGCGCGGGCCGCGAGGCCCTGAGCTCGGTAACATTTTTCGAGCTGGGAGGCCGATGCGAGGCAGGCCTTGCTGGGAAGAGTTGGCCTGGAGCCCGATGTTTTGGGGGCTAAGTGGGCCGCCAGCGTGTCCTCCATTTGTGGGATGTTGGCTTTTCCTGCAGCTTCCATGCCGGCGACGTTGAGGAACTGGGAGAGAGGCAGAAGCATGGGAGCCCTGGGTTCAGCCCAGGTGCGAGTTAGCTCTGTGTGGAAGTTGGGAAAAATCGGCATCCTGTGCCTTGTGGTCGACTGCTGCTTGGCGAAGAAGTAATTCCCCACCAACCTCGTAACCTGTTGGCGAGGTGGGGGTTCTGGCCAGCTGATCCGTAGCGTGTCCGCCGCTCTGCGACACAGGTCGAACAGAGCGGGGATGGAGACATCAGTCTCTGGGTGAACTGTCGTTGGGTTCTTCTCCTTCGACCTCGTATTCAGCTTCATCGTCCGATATCTCGCCCGAGGCTGTTAGCGAGAGCTCGTCTGCTTTCAACAAGCCTCTCGTATCGAACTCGGCAGTGGAGTCCCTGACGGGAGCCGCCATGTCCATGCTGTCCCCCCAGTCAACGTGGCCGTTGTCCTCCAGCTCGATGGCCTTGAGCGTGGGAGTCAGCGCCTCTGTGAGGTCCGGGTCCCACGCCGTCGTGGAGCCGCCCATGGCTTTGGCCACGACGTCCATGCGTCACTGCCTCACGGCCTCACGCATCTGGCTGCAGTGAGGGCAGGACTCGAGGGAATCCAGCACAGTTTTAGAGTGCAACATCCCCAGGCAGACAGGACCACAGCGGGCCGTCATCGGCTCCTTCTTTGGCTAAGGAATCTGCAATGTCATTGTAGAACTAGTCATCTGCACTGACTCTAACTATGCTCGTTTGAGTTTCGCCTGTCATCTCGCTGTGTGGAAACAGAACGGTTTTCTCACAAGCGACAGGAAGGTGGTAAAACACAAAGAGCTTTTCATGGCGTGTGATTACTTGGTGACGTCACACGACATACAGATCTACTGGAAAAAGGTTCCAGGACATTCAAAGGTCCCAGGCGACAACAAGTTCTACAATGACATTGCAGATTCCCTAGCCAAAGAAGGAGCCGATTACAGCCCGCTGTGGTCCTTCAACCCATCCTGGCTACTGACATCTCAGTCAACACGACTTACAGTTGAGGTATTGGCAGTCACACGTGCACAGGCTGCGGCCAGACCTGCCGACAACACAGTCTCTGCACGTCCCGCACTGACTGACGCGGACATCATCCAACTGCAGAAGTTGGACCCCGCCATCAACTCCATGATGCTGTACCTGACTGACCCTGACAATAATACTCCGTCCAAAGACAAGCTGGATTCTGATCCAGACCTTAGAGTACTCCATCATCTGCGCACGCAGCTAAAACTGATCAAAGGCATCCTAACTTTTGCCCATGGACCAACGTCCTCACCAGTGTTTGTGGTTCCCCATGGCCACAGGGGGGTGATGTTAGTTCATGCCCATGATCTCCCGTCTACAGGACACAAAGGAGATAAAGCCACGCTGACGGCATTGAAACAAATTGCCTATTGGCCTGGTATGAAAAAGGATGTCAAAGACTACATTGAAGGGTGCCTGGTCTGCGGCCAGTTTCAGCCAACCAGACTACTCCACAGAGCACCACTGCAAAGCAGAGGCATTTCATTTCCATGGTCTGACATCCAGTTTGACTGGGTGGGACCACTCACTAAGAGCTCTAGAGGAAATAAATATTTTCTCACGGTAACCTGTGCATTTACCAAATGGGTAGAATGCCTACCAGCTCCTAACGACACAGCACAAACAACTGCTATTTTGCTAATGAATCATGTATTCTCCAGGTTTGGACTTCCCCTTAGGGTGAACTCAGACCAAGGTACACATTTCACAGGTGAAGTGATGAAAGAACTGTGGAAGACGCTTGGCGTCAAAGCTGATTTCCATATTGGCTACCACCCACAATCTTCAGGACAAGTAGAGAGAGCAAACAGAACGGTGGTGAGTATTTTGAAGAAATACGTAGCCGCAAACCACAAGGACTGGGATGTGAAACTCCCTCTGGTCCTCATGGCCATTAGGGCCACTCCACACACATCAACTGACATCTCTCCCTTCGAGATGATGACCGGTCGACAAATGACTCTCCTCTACACCTGTTGTACCAACCAGGCGACGCCACCATGGCAACAGCCTACATCCCACAACAATACATGAAAGACTTGAATGTACACCTCCGAAACACCTTTGCTTTTGCCCAGCAAAACCTGGAAAGATCTGCTGAGGGACGCAAGGCGTACTATGACCAGAAGGCTTCTCACGATGAACTCCAAGTGGGAGACAGAGTCTGGTACCATACGTTCGCCCCTACAACAGGGAAAGGAGAGTCCGGGACCGGAACTCTCGCCCGCAAACTAATGCCCAGGTGGACTGGACCTCATTTGATAACAGACAAAGTGTCCTCAATTGTCTACGGAATCAAAATCAGCAAAGGTCGCAAACAGCCAATTGTTAAGTGGGTACATCGAAATCAGATCAAACCTTTTGAGGCGTTCAATGACTCCGCAAACGACGAAGATCTCGCAAATTCACCGGCTTTATAGGATAATAAGGTCATCCAAGCACAAGATAGTAAATAAACTAAACAGTTTAAATCCGCTCATTCTCAATCAGTTCATCTGGACAGTTTCTGTTTAAACAGAAACAGTTTAAACAGTTTAAACTATATTAGTTGCGTAAAGAAACCGTTCCAACTAGAACTTAGAAACACAAAGCTAAAACCCACAACAAAAACTAACCTTAACAACAGTTTAAATGTGTAGGATTTAACTGACATCGGTTATAAAGCTAAGACCTGTTTTTCTTGTGTGTGACACGTTGGAATCTGACGACAGAGTGAGTTGATGTTGAGACGTTGTTTTCTAGTTGCTTAATTGCTACTTTTGTTGTTATTGAAGTTGTTATTGTTTTCAGAACACTCCCAGCCAAAAGAGGTTTTGATTAATGTTAGTTGAAGACTTAAATGGATTTAACTATGCCAACATGCTGTTCATTTTGTTAAAAATCTCAATCTTTGAAGAGTCATTGTAGATTAATACTACTTAAGGTACTATGGTATAATCTACACTGATCTCACAATCATTTAAGTAGAACCGATTCAATCGTTTCTATTCTAGATCTATTCATTTTGATGAGTCTCGCCATAGACTTCAAAATGTATAGGAATACCAAATCCTACGTCGCTCGTCTAAAAGACAACAGACATTTAGACCAAACTATATTTCATTTTTCTATTTTAGTTTAACCTAAACTAAGTAATGAATGGAGGAATAGTTTGAAAGAAGAGGCCTTTGTTACAGAAGCCCTCCAAATACTCTATAGGTATAGATCCCTATATCTGATTTTTACAGCATTGATCCACCCCTTAATTGGTAATTGTAGCTGATCTAATCCATGATAGCTTACATACCAGGTGCATATAGGTAGGGCCTAATGTAAAATCCCAGTCATAAGCCCACCTAAAACCACATACTCGCATGACACATAGAACCAGGGTGGCACCGACTGGAAGCCATCCAGCCCGCAACCTTCGATGTGGGGACCTGCTACTCCAACGTTGGTCTTCAACCTTCATCCAAAGGTCGCCTCCTCTGCGTCAATCGAGGGATCCCCTCTACATGCTGATTAAAAAACCATTTGTTGCTGATGAAATCAATAACCCCAATCGTTGTGGAATTACCGCTGTGGATTATAAGACTTTGTTTCCAAGGGATCACAGACTCAGTTTTCTAAAGGATTGAAAGCTTACCGCAATGGGATTGCCTACGAACAGTATGGAATTTCCAAAAACATTATGGGAGTATAATTTTGATTTTTTTCACCCACTTGCTGGATTACATAAAGGTCAGAGACATTCGGTGGTATCCTTTCGTGTTGGAACTCATCTCCAAGGACAGGCGATGACTTCCAAAAAGGGGGACTGTAGTGATACAGCACCCTCATGTCCGTTACTGGATGTAAACCGCTTCACATCTCTCTGAAACTCTGAGTGTTACACTTTTCTTGAGCCCTCAAGGAGACAAGTGGACACTATTTTGTTACAATTATTTTGAATTAAGAGACACAAATCAATCAGAAAGACTTCCTTTTAATTTGTGTTAATTCAGAATTGATCAACAGTGTATTTTTGTCATTTAATGATGATCTGTTATTAACATGAGTGTTACTCTCATGCTGGTTTATCATGCAGTACAAGTGTGCTTTGAATCTAAGGTACAAGTCAGGGTAACTTGTTAAGTGAAACCTCTCTGCTTTGTCTATCAAGCTAGACATAATATTTCACTTTACGGGCTAGTCCATCTGGCTGCTTATGTAAACAGTTTTCCTGTTGTCCTTCAGAGATCTTCCGACTCTGGGAGCTGAAAAAGCACTCCTTTATTTTGTTAAAACAGCCAATAACCATTCAGGAAGTGGGCAGACTCCGCCCTCCATATAAAGTCTTACTTCCCTTTTTGGCTTCAGTGTGAAAGGGAGAACTAAAACAAACTAAGTTCTTCTCTGAAAACTGGTGGAACGTTGTGGTCATTTGTCAATTAGACCTACATTATCAGACAGGGGTACAACAGAGCATTGTTGTAACTCACTCATTTCTGTTTTGAAAGAATTTGTTTTCTGAAAGTTTTATTTTGAAACCCAGTCAGGACGTTGGCCCTGGTTCCTGCCAGGAAAGGCGCACTTCACGCTCGTTGCATCAGTTATACACGCGCTGAAGTTTCAACTGGACGTCTACTGGACAACACAGTCCGTTAAGTGTCCACAAAACTTCTCAGCTCTTATCTCCAAGAGACGTGCTCGTCACCAGGTAAAGAGTCGTAGATTGTATGTTGAACGTGTGGGGAAGTCCAGCCAAACTCGTTTGGGAAAAGTGTCACCTTGTTGCATTTCAAAATAATTAACTTCTGTTAAACTTAGCTTTCATTCCACTTCTTCCTCCTTATTCTTATTTTTCTCAAGCCATTAAACTTTTAAGTAAATGTGCCAGCAGGAAGTTTAAACATAACTTGTCTGTTTGTTTCAATTTGAATTCTTGTCTACAGTAGTTATTAAATCAGAGCTAATCTCGATACAAATGTTTAATGTACTTTTATGATTGTCTCAATAAAAGGTCCATCTTCTGGTGGATCAACATAAGTTGACGTCTCTCGAGAAATTACATTTTGTCTAGTCACATTTAAGCAATTTATTCCGGAAAAAGGGTGAACTCGCGAATGAATTTGGGTCAGGTCAAATCTGCTCCAACTTCTTCTGGAATATTGTACTAATCAGCAAACTGACTAGTATTATATCCCTTACATATTGTTGGCACTGCACGGTGTTCACTTACACCAGGCAGACTGGACAGGCCTCGTGGGTGTCCGTCGCCAAAAGGGAGTAGCCGCAACCGCTGGGCAGGCTCGGGAGTTGGGGCTCGCCGGCCTACTGGTCTTCTTTGAGGTTTTTGCTTTTCTCTTTCCCTTCTCGGGAGCCATGGCTGAGAAGGGTTGAAGCTCGCTAGCTGACTGCTAACGTGGTCCGAAGACGTCCTCTCATCAAGCCGCTCTCGTCGGCTAGCCAGCTAACTTCGTTAGCTAGGTAGCATGTGACGTAGTTAGCGCTGTCAAGCAAAGCTGCGAAGAGAGCAGAAGAAAAAACCTCGAGGTTATATAAAAGGCACTGGGATAGCTTTCGCTAACCCAGTTGTACGTAGGAAATTTCTCTGTTGCGCCCAGGGCAGGGAGCGAGCTCACCTCCAGTCGAGCGATGTAGTCACAGAGAGTCCCACGAAGTTCAGGTGTAAGCGAGGTGAAGGGCAAAAAGAGAAAGAAGGTGGGGCGTCAGTCTCCTTTTATACAAAGAGGGCGGGGCCTCATTGATGACGCTAACGCCCACCTGCCTTATTCAAGGCGTGATTGTATTACTTCAGGTGAACCGCACGGCGGCGCAATTCCCATAGTCAATGTGTTGCACTGTATGACTGACAAGGGAATATGTATTATCTGCAGCATTGTTTGTTAAAATGACTCAACACTATTAATGTATTACAGAAAATATACATACAATACGCACACTTAATAATATTGTAGACCATTGCATTAGGTAATACATTCAGCAAGTACCCTGATGCATGCTCAGCAAGTTTCAGCAAGTACTTTTACTTTAATACTTTAAGTATTTTTAAAAGCAAGTACTTATTTACTTTTACTTAATGTAAAATGGTACTTTATGGTACTTCTACTTTTACTAGAGTACATTTTTGTCTGTTCATTTCGTACTTTTACTTAAGTACGTACAGTGTTTGAGTACAGTACTTTCTCCACCACTGATATTTACCGGTAGTCATTTTGGCCATGTTTTTCTTGTTGAAAATGAATGGAGCTCTATTCACCTCTTTCAAACCATCCATCCATTTTTATCCGCTTCATCTTTTGTGGGTCACAGGGGGTCGCCGGTGCCCATGTTCAGCAATCACTGTGAGAGAGGCGGGGGACACCCTAGACAGGTCTCCAGTCCATCACAGAGACACAGACAGAACAACGAGACAAACAACCCTTAACTCATAACTCAAACGAACATCACCATTAATTCTCTAACTCACACCTAGTGACAACTTAGGGTTACAACTAGTTGCAAATTAAGAGGTACAATTTAGAGTTACAAATTAAGAGGTACAGCTCATGGTGAATCCAGACTGAATGCGTTTTCTACTGCAGGAGCGTCCGGTTTACATGCTAAGTCAATGGGGGACGCGCCTCCAGGCGTCTCTTGGCATCTGGCGTCACGTCACGTGCGTGTTGAGCGTGCTGGAAAGCGTTTTTCGTGCACGTGAACCCGCGTCAGCCTCCAAACCACTCATTCAACATGCTGAAGATTTTCGCCGTTCAAACTCGTGAACGCGTGTCCGACCAATCAGGAGAGTCGGGTGGAGGAGAAAGGGGGAGTCCGCTATGTGACGCGGAAACGAGGGGGCGGGGGTAATGCGCAACTATGTGACGTATTGTTTGTTGGACACAGAAAAGACCCGCGAGGTCGTGAACTATGGAAGAGAAACTCATTGTAGCTGTGTGTTCGCGACAATTCCTTCACGACCAGTCAAGTCTGCTCTACAGGGACAAAAATAAAAAGCTCCTTGCCTGGCGGAGTGCAGAGAGGAACTCGGTGTACCGGTAAGCTCCTCCCCCCCCCGCCGCCGCAACGCAGCCGCAATTTCACGTTCTGGTTTGAACACCACTGGGTCCAGTGCGTCCACTTGCGTGCGTGTCGAGCTTTTTTGCCGTTGAAAAGGTGTTCGGTCTGGATGTACCATTAGAGTTACAACTTAGAGTTGCATCTTAGAGTTACAAATTAAGAAGTCCAACTTAAAGTTAAAAATTAAGAGGTACAGCTTAGAGTTACAATTTAGAGTTGCATCTTAGAGTTACAAATTAAGAAGTCCAATTTAGAGTTACAAATTAAGAGGCACAATTCAGAGTTAACCCTTAAAAGGAACAACTTAGAGTTACAACTTAGAGTTACAACTTATGCCGGCTACACACCAAATGCGTTTCGAGCAGCCGAAGCAGCCAGTTTACATGCAAAGTCTATGTGGCCGTGCATCGAGGAGCGGCGCAGCGTGACGCGGCGCGTTTTGAGCAGTTCAAGCAGCGCGGCAGGGTGCGGCAAATTGAACTTTGACCTACTTTCGTTGCTCGCCGCGCAACAGCAACCAATCGGGAGAGACTCTGCTATGTGATGACGCAACGACGACGGGACATACATATAGTTACAGATTTAATAAATGCATTTTGGAATGTGTATATGTACATATCCATATGTATACATGCACTGAGTTGACTGAGCAAATACATTATTTGTAGATTTTAAACCGGTCATGTTACACACATACACTTTTGAAATTTAATACTAGTTAGGCACTTTTTTTGTATTATTGGTTTATTGTTCTAAGATTCGGTAGACAATAGTCACCTAAATACTGTGGCATACTGCTAACACTTGTCGGGTGAAAAACAACCGGAAAAACCACCGACGCTCCCCTCTGGGTTCCGTCCCGAGGTGAATGCTCTGTTTCTCTCTCCAGAGCCTTCCGCACCGTCCTTTAAGACATTTTCTTCTTTACAAAACTCCACTGCTGCAGTAGCGTCCAACACGCCACTCCATCTGTCAAAATCACACCGCAGGTGTGCTACCAACGCAGCTAAAAACACTTAGACTGGCTGAGCCCCGCCCCCCTCCACCAGTGAACCGTCAAAGGTGCAAAAAAATAAAAATAATAAACAAACAAAAGACGAAAAAATGTGACCACGTAACACTTCCCCCCCTAAACAAAAAAAATATATATATTTTTATATATATATATTTTATTTATTTTATTTTTTATTTTAGTCCAATAAACTTCCTACATCTTCAACCCATTCCTCACATTCTTGATAGAACATCAGCAATTACATTATCTTTCCCCGCGATTGTAAGGCTGTAATATCAAGTCCCACCGGAAAATTTGCTGATTTTTCATTTTAAACTTTTCCAGAAAGGTAAGTGGGTTATGATCAGTATACACTTTAACAAAGTGTGCACCTCTTGACACATAGATCTCAAAATGCTGAATACCATACCATACCATACCATTTTATTTATAAAGCACTTTAAACAGGAACAAGTCCACACCAAAGTGCTGGACAAACAAACACGCAACAGGCAACACAGACAATGAAGTACAACACGAAAAACATAAAAACATTGCAGATCATAAATCAAACAATCCAATACAAATCAGCTGGCATTGAAAGCAATGGAGTAGTAGTGAGTTTTTAACCGGGATTTGAAAACCGAGAGGGAGGGGGCCTGTTTGCCAACTGAATGGCAAGTACCAGAGCCAGAGCCTCCTTTTCTATAGTGGAATATCTGCTTTGATGCAGATTTAACTTCTTGGAAAAATAAGCCACAGGTCTGTCTACTCCGAAATTATCTTCTTGCAAGAGTACAGCTCCTACCCCTATATCACAAGCATCAATAGTTAGCTTAAATGGCAGATAAAAACTGGGAGCTGTTAGGATAGGTTTGCAGGACAAAATGGCCTTAAGTTGTTCAAATGCCATAGTACAAGAATCTGTCCAAACAAACGTTGTAGACTTCCATAATAGATCGGTTAAAGGAGGCCACTGTAGCAAAATTTGTGACAAACTTTCGGTAGAACCCAGCCATTCCAAGAAATCTCATTAAGTTTTTTTTTGTCTTTGGAGCTGACATCTGAGCTTGCACTTTAGCAGCACAAGGTCGAACTTCGCCTCGTCCTACTACATGTCCAAGGTAGGTTATGGAAGCCTTGCCTATCTTACTCTTTGGCAAGTTGATAACAAGTCCAGCCTCTTCTAATCTCTCAAAGAAGTGTGTCATATCTTCCATGTGCTGTTCCCAAGTATCAGCATACAACACTACATCATCAATGTAAACTGTACAGTTCGACAAACCTTCTGTGACCCGAGTCATTAACCTCTGGAAAGAAGCAGGGGCATTTTTAACCCCAAAAGGTAACACCTTAAACTGGTATAAGCCATCAGTTGTACAAAAGGCAGAGATTTCCTTTGCCCGTTCTGACAAAGGGACTTGCCAGTATCCTTTCAGAAGGTCAAACTTTGAAACAAACTTGGCTGAACCAATTCGATCAATACAATCCTCTATTCTAGGGATCGGAAAAGAGTCAGACTTAGTTAAAGTGTTTACTTTTCGGTAGTCAACACAAAGTCGAATGGAATCATCAGGTTTTGGAACTACTACTACAGGAGAGCTCCACTCACTCATACTTGGCTCAATGATGTCATGTTGTAACATGTATTTCACCTCCTGTCTAATTTTATCCATCTTGTCAGGATTTACTCTATATGGATGTTGTTTAACTGGAGGAGAAACACCAACCTCTATGTCATGTTCTGTTAAGGATGTTAAACCCGGTGAGTCGCCAAACAGCAAAGAAATTTTCTTCAGAAGAGCTGTCACATCATTTTTTTGCTGAGCAGTTAAATGACTCAAAAACTTCTCCTGATCAGCCAATACTGCACTATTTGCCAATTTAAGATCCTTAGGACCCATACAATCCAGTTCATCTGAATCCTTTTTTCCTCTTGATTCGGGTGACCAACACACACCAATACTGGTGATAGTGCACTCCGTTCATAATATGGCTTAATCAGGTTCACATGGCACAAACGGGTCGACTTTCTCCTGTCTGGGGTAGATATTACATAGTTGACTTCACCCACTTTTTCTTTAATTATGTATGGTCCAGAAAATTTTGCTTGCAGGGGGTCACCTTGAATGGGTAAAAGCAACAACACTCTATCCCCAACTGCAAATTCTCTAGAAACAGCTTTTTGATCAAAACAGCTTTTCATCTTTCTTTGGACTTGTTGTAACTGACCATTAGCCAGAGTGCAAGCTGCTTTCAAGCGTTCCTTAAACTCAGAACTGTAATCCAAAACGTTCCTGTCAGGTTCTTTAGTAGCCAGAAATTTCTCTTTAACCATCTTCAAGGGACCCCTCACTTCATGTCCATAGACCAACTCAAACGGACTAAAACCTGTAGATTCACAGACAGAGTCACGGATAGCAAACAATAGAAATGGAACACTCTTGTCCCACTCCCCAGGCTGATCCACACAGTAGGTCCTGATCATGGCCTTAAGAGTCTGATGGTATCGTTCCAAGGCCCCCTGTGACTGTGGATGGTACGCAGATGACTTGAAGTGCTCAATCCCTAACTCTTTCATCACTGCTTGAAAAACCCCGGCCATAAAGTTAGAGCCCTGATCGGACTGGATCTCTCTAGGAAGCCCGAACTGAGTAAAAAACTTAAGAAGGCAATCTAAGATTGTTTTTGAACAAATGTTACGCAAAGCAAAAGCTTCCACATAACGTGTAGCAACATCCATAACTGTTAACAGATATAGGTGTCCACGCTTAGTTTTTGGTAAGGGGCCCACACAATCTATTAGAACACGACTGAATGGTTCTCCAACCACTGGAATAGGAATTAGTGGAGCAGGTGGGATATTTTGATTGGGCTTTCCACCAAGTTGACATGCGTGGCAGGTCTTACAAAATTCCCTGACATCCTTCCAGATTGTGGGCCAATAAAAGTGCCTCATGATCCTAGCCTTGGTCTTATTAATGCCCAAATGCCCTGAAGTGGGAACTTCATGAGCCAATCTCATAATCTCTTCCCTATAGCAAAAGGGAAGGACAATCTGATGATACACCCTCCACTCTTCAGTAGCAGGACACTGAGGATCCCTCCACTTTCTCATTAAAACGCCGTCTTTCACATACAAACTTACAGGTTCTCCTGCTACGTCTTCTAAAGTACCAGCTTTAGACAATTCATCCCTAACAAATGGATCATTACCCTGTTCCCTAATCAAATCCTCCTTACTGTACTTTTGCTCATCTGTTGCACCCTCAGCAAAGAAAGTTTCAGCAAGCATAACCTCTGGTTCTTCCGGATTTCTCACCGTTTCTGGAGGTTCTTCCTGATTAACCTGAGACTGAGAACGAGTGACAACACAGGTAGGAAAAACTCCAGGGAATTCCCGCTTCAGTGCCTCAGTCTCAGAAGAATATATAGGAGAATGTACAACCAGAGGGGCAACATGAACCTTTTTACCTGCCAAATCATTTCCCAGTAAAAATGTGACACTTGGAATGGGTAAACTGGACACCACCCCAACTTTAACCACTCCTGTCACTAAAGATGACTATAAATGAACTTCATGCAGAGGGACAGACTTAAATTCAGAAACATCATTGTTCACTCCTTGAATAAGTGTACACATATTCAGTGAGCTAGAAGGAGGAAGAGTTGTATCCTTCACCACCCAGAGTGACTGAGCAATGCCCGTATCTCGCAGAATAACTACAGGATAACCATTTCCATCAACAGATACAACCCCAGAAGAAAGAAAATCTTTATACAAATCCAACGCAGCACTGTTTGAGCACTCACCAGCATTCTTCGGCCTGTCTGAAACTAGTAAACCAGGTTTAGGAGTATTTTCCTTCATCTGTTGTTTACTCGCCAAAGCCCAACACTCAGTTTTTTTTGTGCCCCTTTTTACCACAATAGTAGCACACCAAGGCGTCTGAATTAATAATAATAATAATAATTAATTCAAATTATAACGCACTTTTCATTATCAAAAATCTCAAAGTGCTACACATATATTGAATGCTACACACATTCATAAACCGGTGGCGGCAGACTACCATGCAAGGTGCTTTCCAGTCCTACCGGTAGCAACTCGGGGTTAAGTGCCTTGCCCAAGGACACAACAACACATGGTGTGGGTCCCGGGAGTCGAACCGCCAACTTTCCGATCGGGCGACGACTGCCCTTACCACTACGCCACCCTGTTGCTGTATCATGCTCTGTGATGTCTTGAACCCTCCTCTCACTAAACTTTGATGGGTGAGTTCAAAATCATCAGCCATAACTGCAGCTTTCTTAATCTCGTCAACCTTTTGATCCTCTAGGTAATTTCTTACCTCAAAAGAAACACTATTTTTAAAATCTTCCAAGAGAATAAGCTGTTTTAATTTCTCATAGTCCTGACCAACATTCTTTGACCGTACCCATCTGTCAAATGCTATCTCCTTCTCCCTAGCATATTCAATATACGTATGAGACTCACTTTTTACCAGGTTACGAAAACGCTGTCGATAAACCTCTGGAGACAGTTGGTAAGCAGCAAGAACAGTAGCTTTTACATCTTCATAAGGTGAGGATTTCTCTGCATCAGGTGCAGCATAAACTTCGTGAGCTCTGCCAGTAAACACACTCGTACCAGAAGAGACCATTTATTCTCAGGCCACTTTAAAGATTTTGCTATCTTTTCAAAGGACAGAAAAAAACGTCTACTTCTGTTTCACAAAACTGAGGAACTAATCTGATGTTTTTACTTAGATCAAAACCTCTTTCTGCTTCCATAGCTGCAATTTTCAGTTTTTCTACTTCCAGCTTTTGTTGTTCGTTCTCCAGTTGTTTCCGTTTGTAATCAAACTCCAGCCTCATTCGTTCTCTGTCCAACTCAAGCGTGGCAGCTTCCTGTGCTGCTTTCTGCCTGATACGTTCTTTTTCTAACTCTGAGCGAAACTGTAACTCTAAAACGTTGGTGTGTGTTTCCGGAAGAATTTCAGGGGAAATCTTATTTATTAATGCTTCAATTAAGTCAACCTTTTTTGTACCAGGTGAACACTGCACCTTCAAGTGTTCTGCTATTTTGAACAGTTCTACTTTTTTTAGTTGATACCAGTCTCATTTTCAAAGTCCGACCTTCCTTCAGGAATTCTTCAACTTTAAATTCCTCCATAACCTCACTCTAATTTTAACCACCGTTACAGGAATCAACGAAACACCAATATAATTTAAATGGTAGCCTAAAGTCAAAAGGACGTTCCGTAATCCCGGACGAGCCCCCACTTGTTACGAAATCGCTTCTCTCCCCAGCTCGTTCTTTATACTGGAGAGTAGGACCGTAACTATAAGTACGTGATGAGAAAGAAAAGAAAAAAAATTAACAAAACTGGCACCAGAGACGGAACACACAGTGAGGTGGGCTTACCTTTGAGATGTCCGATCAGAGTCTTAATCAACTGACATCCTGGAAAGGGACGAGCCCGCACGATCCTTCATCCGTCACTGTTCAATAGTTGTTTTTTTTGTTTTCCTTTATAGTTTTTCTCTTTTCTTAAAACCGCACCACTTGTGTTTCCATCTGTGGTTGTTGTTAGCAGGCGTGTTAACTTCCCCGGTGCATTTAGTCTGTTAGCGTCCAGCTGGTTCATCCAAAACAAACCCGGCCAAAACCATCCGACGCTCCCCTCTGGGTTCCGTCCCGAGGTGAATGCTCTGTTTCTCTCTCCAGAGCCTTCCGCATCGTCCTTTAAGACATTTTCTTCTTTACAAAACTCAATTGCTGCAGTAGCGTCCAACACGCCACTCCATCTGTCAAAATCACACCGCAGTTGTGCTACCAGCGCAGCTAAAAACACTTAGACTGGCTGAGCCCCGCCCCCCTCCACCAGTGAACCGTCAAAGGTGCCAAAAAATAAAAATAATAAACAAACAAAAGACGAAAAAATGTGACCACGTAACATAGAGCTTCCAGGTGAGACATCACCCTCTTTGGGTGCTATTGTGGCTGGACTCTGTTGTGTCCAAAAATGAGCAGATTGTCTAGATAATTGAGAACTCTGACCCCTTGACCCCTCAGCGTGGTCAGAGCCGCGTTCAGGCATTTCGTGAATGATCTGGGGGCGGTTTTCAAGCCGAAAGGCATTGCCAAAAACTCGAACGCGGTGCCCTCGAAGGTAAATCGGAGATATTTTCTGTGGTAGGGCAGGATGCTCACGTGGAAAAAGGCATCTTTCAGATCCATTGTGCAGAAGTAATCTCTCGGTCGAACTGAGTGGATGACTTGTCTGAGTGTTAACATCCTGAATTTGTACGTTTTTATTCTTCTGTTCAGAACCTTGAGGTCTAAAATGGGCCTCAAGCCCTGTTCCCATTTTGGGACCAGGAAGTACTGGTTGTAATGGCCATTTTTTACATCGTGAGCAGGGACCACTTTGATCACTCCTTTCTGCATCATGTTTGAGATCTCGTCTCTTAAGACATGAGCACGGTCTGGGCTTATGGAAGACGACAGCACCCCCATGAAAGGAGGTGGCCGCTTGTAGAACTGCAGCCAGAGACCAAGGGTGACAGTGGACGTGACCCACATGCTTGGTTTGCATGTGTTCCAGGCACCAGCGTGTGCACTCAGTCTGGAAGGCATGTGTATTCTGTGATGTTTGTGTGTAAAGGGGATGGGAAGAGGGTGAATGGCCCCCTCTCGTTCGCCCTCCGGTGGACTTTTCCTGTCCCTCCGCGGTAGCCGGAGTGTCTGTCT